>QNTS01000530.1:104528-158008 GCA_003317085.1 Hucho hucho
ATTCCTCGGGGTTTTGCCTGCCATATCCGTTCTGTTTTACTCACAGACAAATGGTTAACAGTTTTACAAAATTCAGAGTGTTTCCTATCCAATGGTACCAAATATGTGCATATCCTATTTTCTGGGCCTGAATGGGAGGCATTTTACTTTGGGCACGCCAGGCTCTCCAAAACGGTCAAGTTGTGCAGTGATCCCTGAGAGGTTAACTGTTCTACTGGGATAAATAAAGCTGCATTGTATTACACGCATGCATAGTCGAGATGTTCTGTGTAGCCAATAGGACTCACCCCTTCATAGAAGCCCTTGAGGTAAACCTTCTCCTTGGCCTCTGCCAGCTTCTCACGGTCATTCTGGCTCTGGATCTTCAACTCGTCACACACCAGAGGAGCAGACAGGTTCCCATAGCCAGGGATCTCAATGATGGGCACCTGGAGGAGTAGGGCAGCAGTGAATATTAGGCACACACTGCACTGTCTGATCTTTTAGGACCAGATAAAGGAGGTGAGAGGCATGGCGAGGGTGTCAGTGTGACTTACCGGCTCAAAAGGTAGGACCATCTTGTCTTCGATACCATATTTCTCTCTCAGGGCCTGTAAGAGGAATCCAAGTGATCTCCAATTACATCAATAACCAAAACACATTTGGCAATGCATAGGTTAACTAAAATAGACTAGTAGCCACAAACAAGCACAGCTTTGTTAAGTTAGTACTGTTAGTGTCACCTGTTTCTTTTTGATATCCCTGAGGGCAGCGATGTCATCAGGTGAGTCGGACGGTACGCTGGTGACAATTCCAGTGCCTGGGGGGTGGGGGGTCACAAAACAAGTGGACCAAAGTCACATGACAAACAAAACCAACATCTACAAACACAAGAAATGCCCCTGCTGTGTCCTCGGAGAAAGTCATTGCCTTTTCTATCAAACACAGGATGTTGTGCATTAGAGAGATCAAAGCCATAGATATCTGCATTCTGATATTTCAATTTAGCCACACCATTTTGATGCAGATGTAAACGCCTGGAGCAAAGCGGACCAAAATTATTAATTGTACTGACTCAAAATGCAGCATTCCCTCAGCTGTACATTGGTAAGTCACAACTTGTCCGTCGGCCCTGCACTCAAAACCAAAATTGGTTAAAGAAATGTTTGATGAACAGTATACAAGTTTAAGGACAAAAGATGTCACCACTGTGCCATATAGCGATGAATTGATACAAAATACCAGATTCAAAATGTAGCATTTAAAAATTTTCCAAAATTCGAGCAACGTTTTGGTAAGGTCAATATGTAGCTTGTTTTTGGTCGCAGGTTCAGACACGGCTGAAAAATTGCAACACTACCCGGAGCCAGCGTTGCAAATAGCACTGCTGGGTGATTTTAAAAGTCGTAGTCAATCGATCAATAATATAATAATAGAAACAATGAGAATAGAAAGGTTCAGAACTTGTGTGAAACATAACAGCAGAGTTTAAAAAAATGGATGGTGTTCAGAGATTGATGGGAGGGTGTTGAGGGTAGCTGAATAATGTGACTAAAAACAAGATACCGATTGTAAAATACACAGTGTCCGTAAAATGTATATTACTGTGCATTCGGAAAGTATTCAGACCCCTTGACTTTTTCCACATTTGGTAACGTTAGCCTTATTCTAAAATGGATGAAATCGTTTTTTTCCTTCATCAATCTACACACAATACCCATAATGACATCACAATATCCATAATGACAACTCGAAAACATGTTGAGAATTTTTTTGCAAATGGATAAAAAAATAAGACATTTACATAAGTATTCAGTATTCTTTGCTAAGAGACTCTAAATTGGGCTCAGGTTGTTTCCATTGATCATTCTTGAGATGTTTCTACAACTTGATTAGAGTCCACCTGTGGTAAATTCAATTGATTGGTCATGATTTGGAAAGGTACACACTTGTCTAAACAAGGTCCCACAGTTGACAGTGCACGTCAGAGCAAAAACGAAGCCATGAGGTCGAAGGCATTGTCCGTTGCGCTCCGAGACAGGTTTGTGTCGAGGCACAGATCTGGGGAAGGGTCCCAAAAAATGTCTGCAGCATTGAAGGTCCCCCAAGAACACAGTGGCCTCCATCATTCTTAAACGGAAGAAGTTTAGAACCCCCAAGACACCTCCTAGAGCTGACCACCCGACCAAATGGAGCAATCCGGGGAGAAGGGCCTTGGTCAGGGAGGTGACTGAGCTCCTCTGTGGAGATGGGAGAACCTACCAGAAGGACCATCATCTCTGCAGCACTCCACCAATCAGGCATTTATGGTAGAGTGACCAGACGGAAGCCACTCAGTAAAAAAAGGCACATGACAGCGCGCTTGGAGTTTGCCAAAAGGCACCTAAAGGACTCTCAGGCCATGAGAAACAAGATTCTCTGGTCTGATGAAACCAAGATTGAACTCCTTGGCCTGATTGCCAAGTGTCACATCAGGAGGAAACCTGACACCATCCCTACGATGAAGCATGGCGGTGGCATGCTATGGGGATGTATTTCAGCGGCAGGGATTGGGAGGCAAGTCAGGATCGAAGGAAAGATGAATGTACAGAGAAATCCTTGATTAAAACCTGCTCCAGAGCGCTCAGGACCTCAGACTTGAGCAAAGGTTTACCTTCCAAATGGACAGCAACCCTAAGCACACAGCCAAGACAACACCAGATTGGCTTCAGGACAAGTCTCTCAAATGTCCTTGAGTGGCCCAGCCAGAGTCTGGACTTGAACCTGATTACCGGAGATCTGAAATTAGCTGTGAAGCAACGCTCCCCATTCAACTTGACAGAGCTTGAGAGGACCTGCAGAGAAGAATGGGAGAAACTCCACAAATACAGGTGTGCCAAGCTTGTAGCGTCATACCAAAGAAGACTCAGGGCTGTAATCGCTGCCAAAGGTGCAAACTACCTGCCCTCCAGGACACCTACAGCACCCGATGTCACAGGAAGGCCAAAAAGATCATCAAGGACAACAACCACCTGAGCCACTGCCTGTTCACCCCAATATCATCCAGAAGGCAAGGTCAGTACAGGTGCATCAAAGCAGAGACAGAGAGACTGAAAAACAGCTTCTATCTCAAGACCATCAGACTTAAATAGCCATCACTAGCACATAGACACTGCTGCCTACATACAGTTGAAGTCGGAAGTTTACATACACCTTAGCCAAATACATTTAAACTCAGTTTTTCACAATTCACAAGCTTCCCACAATAAGTTAGCTGAATTTTGGCCCATTCCTCCTGACAGAGCTGGTGTAACAGTCAGGATTGTAGGCCTCCTTGCTCTCACAGACTTTTTCAGTTTTGCCCAGTTCTATAGGATTGAGGTCAGGGCTTTGTGATGGCCACTCCAATACCTTGACTTTGTTGTCCTTAAGGCATTTTGCCACAATTTTGGAAGAATGCTTGGGGTCATTGACCATTTGGAAGACCCATTTGCGACCAAGCTTTAACTTCCTGACTGATGTCTTGAGATGTTGCTTCAATATATCCACATAATTTCCCTTCCTCATGATGCCATCAATTTTGTGAAGTGCACTAGTCCCTCATGCAGCAAAGCACCCCCACAACATGATGCTGCCACCCCCGTGCTTCACGGTTGGGATGGTGTTCTTCGGCTTGCAAGCCTCCCCCTTTTTCCTCCACACATAACGATGGTCATTATGGCCGAACATTTCTATTTTAGTTTCATCAGACCAGAGGACAATTCTCTAAAAAGTACGATCTTTGTCCCCATGTGCAGTTGCAAACAGTAGTCTGGCTTTTTTATGGCGGTTTTGGAGCAGTGGCTTCTTCCTTGCTGAGCGGCCTTTCAGGTTGTCGATATACAACTTGTTTTACTGTGGATATAGATACTTTTTTACCTGTTTCCTCCAGCATCTTCACAAGGTCCTTTGCTGTTGTTCTGGGATTGATTTGCACTTTTCGCACCAAAGTACGTTCATCTCTAGGAGACAGAATGCGTCTCCTTCCTGAGCGGTTTGCCGTCTGCGTGGTCCCATGGTGTTTATACTCGTGTACTATTGTTTGTACAGATGAACGTGGTACCTTCAGGTGTTTGGAAATTGCTCCCAAGGATGAACCAGACTTGTGGAGGTCTACAATTTGTTTCTGAGGTCTTGACTGATTTCTTTTGATTTTCCCATGATGTCAAGTAAAGAGGCACTGAGTTTGAAGGTAGGCCTTGAAATACATCTACAGGTACACAGGAGGAATGGGCCAAAATGTACCCAACTTATTGTGGGAATTTTGTGGAAGGCTACCCAAAACATTTGACCCAAGTTAAACAATTTAAAGGCAATGCTACCAAATACTAATTGAGTGTATGTAAACTTCTGACCCACTGGGAATGTGATGAAAGAAATAAATCACTCTACTATTATTCTTACATTTCACATTCTTAAAATAAAGTGGTGATCCTAACTGACCTAAGACAGGGAATTTTTCTAGGATTACAGTGAGGGAAAAAAGTATTTGATCCCCTGCTGATTTGGTACGTTTGCCCACTGACAAAGAAATGATCAGTCTATAATAACAAAAAAATCCAGAAAAACACGTGAAAAATGTTATAAATTGATTTGCATTTAATGAGGGAAATAAGTATTTGACCCCTACGCAAAACATGACTCAGTACTTGGTGGCAAAACCCTTGTTGGCAATCACAGAGGTCAGACGTTTCTTGTAGTTGGCCACCAGGTTTGCACACATCTCAGGAGGGATTTTGTCCCACTCCTCTTTGCAGATCTTCTCCAAGTCATTAAGGTTTCGAGGCTGACGTTTGGCAACTCAAACCTTCAGCTCCCTCCACAGATTTTCTATGGGATTAAGGTGTGGAGACTGGCTAGGCCACTCCAGGACCTTAATGTGCTTCTTCTTGAGCCACTCCTTTGTTGCCTTGGCCGTGTGTTTTGGGTCATTGTCATGCTGGAATACCCATCCACGACCCATTTTCAATGCCCTGGCTGAGGGAAGGAGGTTATCACCCAAGATTTGACGGTACATGGCCCCGTCCATCGTCCCTTTGATGCGGTGAAGTTGTCCTGTCCCCTTATCAGAAAAACACGCCCAAAGCATAATGTTTCCACCTCCATGTTTGACAGTGGGGATGGTGTTCTTGGGGTCATAGACAGCATTCCTCCTCCTTCAAACACGGTGAGTTGAGTTGCCAAAGAGCTCCATTTTGGTCTCATCTGACCACAACACTTTCACCCAGTTGTCCTCTGAATCATTCAGATGTTCATTGGCAAACTTCAGACGGGCATGTATATGTGCTTTCTTGAGCAGGGGGACCTTGCGGGCGCTGCAGGATTTCAGTCCTTCACGGCGTAGTGTGTTACCAATTGTTTTCTTGGTGACTATGGTCCCAGCTGCCTTGAGNTTCTTCCATTTGCAAATAATCGCACCAACTGTTGTCACCTTCTCACCAAGCTGCTTGGCGATGGTCTTGTAGCCCATTCCAGCCCATGTAGGTCTACAATCTTGTCCCTGACATCCTTGGAGAGCTCTTTGGTCTTGGCCATGGTGGAGAGTTTGGAATCGGATTGATTGATTGCTTCTGTGGACAGGTGTCTTTTATACAGGTAACAAACTGAGATTAGGAGCACTCCCTTTAAGAGTGTGCTCCTAATCTCAGCTCGTTACCTGTATAAAAGACACCTGGGAGCCAGAAATCTTTCTGATTGAGAGGGGGTCAAATACTTATTTCCCTCATTAAAATGCAAATCTATTTATAACATTTTTCACATGCGTTTTTCTGGAGTTTTTTGTTTTTATTCGGTCTCTCACTGTTCAAATAAACCTACCATTTCTTTGTCAGTGGGCAAACATACAAAATCAGCAGGGGATCAAATACTTTTTTCCCCTCACTGTATGTATGTATATTTACCAATAAAATACGGGGGATTGGAAATGATGCAGGCAATTACAATGATGGAAGCCACAATCTCTCTGCAATATTAAAGCTGACCAACCCCCTAATAAAAATAAAAGTAACCGTCATCTTTGTGGTCCACTTCAGCAATGTTTACTGTGCTCTATAATGACTTATATCTCCCTCACCTTAGCTCTTCAAAAGGAGGACAGCCTCAAGCCCTGTCTCAATGTGCTCTAGCAGAGACAGGATGGATGCAGTTAAAAAGCAGAGCATTCTCAAGACTTTTTTCCAATACCTTTGTCCTCCTTGATGGTAAGCATGGGCAGGGCATAGATGGTCCGGTAAGACGTCAGCGGGGCACTAAGAGCACATCCAAGAATATCCTACAGAGAAGGTAAAAAGACATTTACCACTATGTGAGTGTGTGTGGTCAAACTCATAAGGTGTGCACTGTACGCGTGTGTGTGTCAGAGGGTACTCAGGCTATTTAGCGTACATTATTGCGTAAGTGTATGTGCAGACACTTAAACATAAGGATGTAATTTAAATGTGCACACCTTTCCCAGAACATCCATGATCACTGTAACCTTGCCGTTCTCCTTGGTGAAGCCTTGGTAGGACATGTTCCTAGCTGACCTCCTCGTGCTAATGAACACGTCTCCACAGGCCATCTCAAAGGCTATGTACTTGATGTCAGGATGGACCCAGCAGTTAGTCTGGCCAAACATGGTCTCTGGTCTGAGAGTAGCTGCTACCAAGAAGATGTTCTTGCTTTTAAGGCCACTGAGGGTAACAGGGGAACCGTTTTCAGAAGGTGGATGGTAGTCTTTCCCCAAGTAGCACATTTTTTTACCTACTATCAGGCCAAACTGCTAGGTCTAAAATGTGACAAAGTTGATTGTATATCATATCAATGACAATGTAGGTCATGCTAAAAATACATACAGTACCTTAGTTTTGCAGGGTAGGGCTCCACAACCTTCATCTTGATGAGGGTATACTCCTGTGGTCCAACTCCCTAGAATGTAAAAACTTTATTATAGAGCTGCAGCTACACAACAGAGGGACACACCTCAATGATTTTATGTTTCTGCCATCCAGGACATCTATACCATGCAGTGTCAGAGGAAGGCCCTAAAAATGGTCAAACTCCAGCCACCCAAGTCATAACCTGTTCCCTCTGCTACAGCACGTCAAGTGGTACCTGATGCACCAAGTCTAGAACCAACAGGACCCTGAACAGCTTCTACCCCCTAGCCATAAGTCTACTAAATTGTTCATTAAATAATTAACCAAATAGCTACCTGGACTATCTGCACTGACCCTTTTTGCACTAACTTTGACTCATCACATACACTGCTGCTACTGTTTATTATCTGTCACTTTATTCCAAGTAATATGTACATCTACCTCAATTCCTTCATACTCCTGCACATCGACTCGGTACTGGTAGCTCGTGTATATAGCCAAGTTATCATTTATTATTTCTCCATTGTCTTTCTCTCTGCATTGTTGGAAAGGACCCGTAAGTAAGCATTTCATGGTTACCTGTTGTTTCCGGAGCATGTGATGAATAACATTTCATGTAGTGGCCAGAAAATCTCACCTCTCCAGTCTGCCTGTCATGGTCCATACATGGCTGTCCATCTTTTGGAGAGTAGATGGTATACCTGCAAAAAGTTATAAAATGTAAATCAATGTAATAATGCTACAAGGTTTATGCATTGCATGGTTATAATAAACCTTTCCAAGTTCTAAACATACCTTTTACCAAACTTGATTTTCTTCCTCTCTTTCAGGTTGATGAACTGCCACCTCACGAAGGAGTCATAGAAAGGGTTGACATCGGTTGTGATGAAGGAGCGTCGCCAGTCCACCTGTGATATAATTATGCTTAAGAACCTGGACAGCACCTGAAATACTTTCAAAGTGAACTGAAGTAATGGTTGTTGATCTGTACATTTAGGTCTGAATCTTAACTTGAGAACCACATTTCACTTTCAAATTGATGTCAATGGGAGATTTGCAGGAAAATTCTAGTTAAAAACATGTATCAAGTTAGGATTCAGTTATCAAACAAATGTATGTCTACTAGTTCAAGTGTAGAAAGCATGAGTTTTTAGCATGACTAACAGTGTGGTCAAAGACCTTGTAACAAGGTCGTCACGATCAACATTCCTTCTAAGCTGCGTGGGGGCGTGTAGTAGCCCGAGACTGCCGCCTGCCGAGCAGAATAAATATTAGCCCACAGAGAGAAGCACGAGATTGCTCTAGAAAGTTGAGTGAAGTTCAGTGGTCACCGACTGGTCGATCTCCAAGGCATTCCTAGTTGATCACCAAACATTTCTGTACAAAACCCAACAATAAAGCCTTGTGTTCCTATTTTTTTATTTGTCTCGTGCTGTTGGCGGTAGGTGCACCCGGTTGAGGTGCCCTGTGCGCTGGGCAAGTAACCGTTGCCATTTTGAAGGTACAAACTCCGCCTTCCCGGCGGGCCCAGAGAGCAAATCAAGTGCACTATAGGCCTACCGCTGGCCAATCGGATGGCTCAGATTACCTTGTCTGCAGTGAAGTAGCAGGCATAAACGAAAGCTACAGCAAAGTTGATACTGAGATTTCAAAACGTTAAAAACCATGACTAGAGAGACTGTCAACGAATACAGCAATGAGCTGCTGTTTATGAGTGAGTTCATATTTAAGTTCTTACTGAGCACTGTCAACACTTCATTCAACACTTTCATAAGCCACAAAATGCACGTTCTTCCTATTTCCACTCAGCGCTACAACAAGCACTGCAGCAGTAATGAATGAGGAGGAAAGTGTATCTATCTAAAGGCTTGCATTGCTATTATTAGTGGCTTGGGTCTTTAATATTGAGGAATATTTCACTTTCTCTGTTCATAGGAGTAACATGAATTTGAGCATGAGAGAAATAATGTGGTGCGACTCGAGTTTCACCATCAGCTGGAACACGGTGTCCCTTTTTGGTCAGTGTCAGTAGAGGAATGGGAGAGCGGAGGGATGTTGAGAGACGGCCCATCAGCCCATGAAAATAAAACACAAATTAGTTAAATGTATGCTCACTCAGCTGTGCCTCAAGTAATACAACAATGGATCTTTTACCGGTGTGATCGTATAGCCTACCTCAAAAACAACAATGCATTGGTAGGGCAATATGCAGTAATATTGTATTGGGCCTATAGCTTACTGCACAAGCCTCATTACTACAGTACTGTTTTTAATTGGTTAACGTTGCATAGGCTTACATTTTTTAAGGCATGTTTTTTTTTTTTTTATCTGAGCGGTAGATCTCGGGCTTGCACTTTGACTCAGAAAAGTTTGGTGACCACTGTTCTAGGTTTCCCTGTTAGCACTATGAACGTTTCCCTAAACTGCGGCAATTGTGATCTAATCAACGCAGTATTACCCACTTTCAACGCAACATACCAAAACAAACAATGCAAGAGATTTTGTTGCAGGCAGAAAGCGTTGAAGTAGGATTCTATTGCATTGACACACACGACTCAGCCCGTACTCTACACAGAACAGTGCGGCATAAACAATCAGAGCTGCAGTAGGCCTAGATGCAAATAGACCACTGTCAGATATGGATCTGTGGATCGTTTACTTTGAACTGGACTGTGTTTACAGCATGAACGGTCGTGAGTAGATGCGCTTGTTTTGATATCAAAGCGAGAGCTGCATGTAGTCACGTGTGCACATTTTGTTCATATTCTTTCTAGTTATTGAGTTATTAGCCCAGTTATAGATCATTTGTAGTCAGTGATTGCTTCCCGCAAGAGCATAAAATGTGTACATTTATTTTATTCTTGTACCCCCTTTTTTCCCCCAATTTCATGGTATCCAATTGTCTCATCACTGCAACTCCTGTACGGACTCGGGAGATGCAAAGGTCAAGAGCCATGCGTCCTCCGAATTCCGACCCTGCCAAGCCGCACTGCTTCTTGACACAATGCTCGCTTAAGCCGGAAGCCAGCCGCACCAATGTGTCGGAGGACACACCGTACACAGGGCGAGCGTGTCAGCGTGCATGCGCTCGGCCCGCCACAAGGACATCCCGGCCGGCCAAACCCTCCATAACTCGGACGACGCTGCGCCAATTTTGCGAAATTTGGGAACATTGGTCACGAAATTAAGGGAACATTGGTCACGATCTGGTTACCTATAACTACAAACAGTTATGATTTTATATATTTATTAACTAATTTCAGGATATCTTCTAAACTACCCACAATGTACTCTCAACATATGGAGAACCTACTCTTCGTTAGCTAACTTGAGCTGGCTAACGTTAACCATTAGCCATGCAGACCGAGTGTTGGTAGTGGTAAACTACAATCCACCAATCAAAATGTGACTTAAACAACCAGATTCCCCACACGTGGGGGACGCATGATCCTGCTTGGCTTTTCCAGTCCTGGTTGCTCTGACTTCTCCTGCACCAGCGACAGGCTTGCCTCTGGCAAATCATTCCTGCCTGATTGAACTGTTTAGTACCTTGTCTGGTCTTCTTTTTCATCCCCCAATTTTTCTACCTGTTCTTCTAATGGATTATTGCCTCTGGAATCTATCTACTTGGATTTACCACACTATATCGCTATTGGATTAGCTGCCTCTCCCTCGATCAGTGAAGCGGTCTCATGCTCTGAAGGGCCTCGCTCCTAACTCAGCCGTCAATCGGTAAGTCTCTACTTATATCGACTGGCTTTTTTTTGTGTGTTCTGTGGGATCCTGCCTCTGCTAGACTAGTTGGTGTTGATTTCTGGCTTATTACGTAGCTATGTTGCCCATGGTGGTTGGCTAGCTAGGCTAGTTAGCTGGCTAGGCTAGCGAACAGGCAAAAATAACTAACAGGCTGGCTAAGGCAACTGCACATTACTTGATAACTGGTTAGATGGCATTATGCATTTCCCAAACTTTGGTTTACTTTAATGCATCTGTAAGCTAGGTGTTGATAGCAACTGGCTGACTCAACTGGCTGGTAGAGCTAATGTTAGCAGGCAAGGTGGCTAGCAGCCTTGCAAGCTGATTTGTAACAAATTCATAAAGTATTTGCTTGTATGTTGGCTGAACATTTTATTGAAACCAGTAGTAATGAGTGTAAACAATTGTTTAATTTGAAGTTATACATTTGAAGTTATTTATGTTAAGAGTTATAGGGAATACGCTGGCTTGCAAGGCCGTCCATATTACTCACTCCAGGGAAAAACATTTTCCGGCATGACATCTGCGGTTTTATGTAATAACTCGAAAAATAAAAAAGTGAGGTATAACTTGAATTCAGACTTAAACGCATACATTAATACAAATCCATGTTACGTTTTTGCTACCTACCCTTTAACATCAGGATTCCTGGTACTGCATACAAGAAACAAGCTCAGTTTACTGGTTTCTTGTCATTAAATCAAATTGTATTGGTCACATACAAGTGATTAGCAGATGTTATTGCGGGTGTAGCAAATTGCTTGTGTTTCTAGCGCTGACAGTGCAGTAATATCTAACAAATTACACAACATATACCCAACACACACAAATCTGACTAGTATAGAATACAGTAAATGCATATGAGATGAGTAATGCGTTGGGCAGACCGTACCACTCTCTGTAGAGCCTTGCGGTTGCGGGCGGTGCAGTTTCCGTACCAGGTGGTGATACAGCCCGACATGATGTTTCAATTGTGCATCTGTAAAAGTTTGCGAGGGTTTTAGGTGACAAGTCAAATTTCTTTAGCCTCCTGAGGTTGAGGAGGCTCTGTTGCGTCTTCTTCACCACCTGGTCTGTGTGGGTGGTCCATTTCAGTTTGTCAGTGATGTGTACGCCAAGGAACGTCAAGCTTTCCACCTTCTCCATTGCGGTCCTGTCGATGTAGATCGGGGGGTGCTCCCTCTGCTCTTTCCTGAAGTCCCGATCATCTCCTTTGTTTTGTTGACATTGGCTGAGGTTGTTTTCCAGGCACCACACTCCCAGAGCCCTCACCTCCTCCCTGTAGGCTGTCTCGTCATCATTGGTAATCAAGCCTACTACTGCTGTCGTCTGCAAACTTGATGATTGAGTTGGAGGCATGCGTGGCCACGCAGTCAGGGGTGAACAGGGAGTACAAGAGGGGGAAGAGCACACACCCAAGCACTCTTGTTTTGAGGATCAGCTGAGTGGAGGTGATGTTTCCTACTTTCACCACCTGGGGGGCGGCCCGTCAGGAAGTCCAGGACTCAGTTGCACAGGGCGAGGGTTCCGGCCCAAGGCTTACATAGGTATTCCTCTTGTCCAGGTGGAATAGGGCAGTGTGTAGAGTGATGGCAATTGCATCGTCTGTGGATCTATTGTGGCGCTAAGAAAATTGAAGTGGGTCTGGGGTAGCAGGTAAGATAGAGGTGATATGATTATTGACTAGTCTCAAAGCACTTCATGATGACAGAAGTGAGTGCTACGGGGCGTTAGTCATTAAGCTCAGTTACCTTTGCCTTCTTGGGTACAGGTACAATGGTGGCCATCTTGAAGCATGTGGGGACAGCAGACTGGGATAGGGGGAGATTGAATATGTCTGTAAACATACCAACCAGCTGGTCTGCTCATGCTCTGATGGCGCGGATAGGGATGCAGTCTGGGCCGGCAAGCCTTGCGAGGGTTAACACGTTTAAATGTTTTACTCACGTAGGCCATGGAGGAGAGCCCACAGTCCTTAGTAGCGGGCCGCGTCGGTGGCACTGTGTTATCCTCAAAGCGTGCAAAGAATGTGTTTAGCCTGTCTGGAAGCAAGACGTCGGTCTCGGCGACATGGCTGGTTTTCTTTTGAGTCCATGATTGTCTGTAGACCCTGCCACATGAGTCTCGTGTCTGAGCCGTTGAATTGCGACTCCACTTTGGATCTATACTGACGTATAGCTTGTTTGTTTGCCTTGCGGAGTAAATAACTACACTGTTTATATTCTGCCATATTACCAGTCACCTTGCCATGGTTAAATGCTGTGGTTTGCGAATGCTACCATCTATCCACGGTTTCTGGTTAGGGTAGGCTTTAGTAGTCACAGTGTGTACTACGTCTCCCATTTACTTCCTTATAAACTCAGTCACCGTATCTGTGTATGAGTCTAGCCGAAACATATCCCAGTCCACGTGATCAAAACAATCCTGAAGCATGGATTCCGATTGGCCAGACAAGCGTTGAATAGTTCGAAGCACGGGTACTTCCTGTTTGAGTTTCTGCCTACAGGACGGGAGGCGCAAGATGGAGTCATGGTCGGATTTGCCGAAAGGAGGACATTCCGTAAGTTTGAAAAGCAATGGTCTAGAGTCTTAGCAGCACGACTAGTACAGTCGATATGTTGATACAACTTCGACAGCATAGTCCTCAGATTTGCTTTGTTAAAATCCCCAGCTACAATAAATGCAGCCTCAGGATATGTGGTTTCCAGTTTACATAAAGTCCAGTGAAATTCCTCAAGGGCCGTCAAGGTATCGGCTTGATGTGGGATGTAAACAGCCGTGGCAATGACAGAGAATTCTCTTGGGAGATAACATGGTTGGCATTTAATTGTGAGGTATTCTAGGTCGAGTGAACAAAAGGACTTGAGTTCCTGTATGTTCCTAGAATTACACCATGAGTCATTAATCATGAAATACACCCCTCCGCACTTCTTCATCCCGGAGAGATATTTATTCCTGTCTGCGCGATGTTTTGAGAATCCTGCTGGCTTTACCGACTCCAACAGAGTATCCCAAGAGAGCCATGTTTCTGTTTAACAAAATATGTTACAGGCCCCGATGTCTCTCTGGAAAGAAATCCTTGCTCTAAGCTCACCAACTTTGTTATCCAAAGACTGAACATTAGCGAGTAATATACTTGGAAGCGGTTGGAGGTGTGCGCGCCTCCTAAGTTGAACCAGCAGGCAGCCTCGAGACATCATCACTCACCTTCACACCCATCATCTTCAGGTCTTTCACGGCCATGGGTGGGAAGTACTCCAGCCAGTGCGCTGCGTTTGCAAACGGCACTATCTCCATGTCACTCAACCCCAGAGACTTCATAATGTCCCACTGGAATTTTGACCCTCCAGCCTTTGCCACTGCTTTGCTCTGATGATCACACACAAGATATTACAATGAGATTACATGGTGTATGAATGGGAACAATTTCCTCCAAGAATATAAGTAGCACAGAGGATCAATTGAAATTTGCATCAGAAGTTCACCTTTTTGCCCTTAGCTTTGTCCTTGATGATGAACTCATCTGCAAACTTGGGCTTCTCCTCTTCTTCCTCCTCCTCCTCCTCCTCGGGAAACTGTGGTGGGTTGCCGTAAACCTCCATCTCTCTCTTCAGCTTGTCTGCACAGGCCTGTGGATTAAAATACCTTTTAATGTCTTTAACTTCCAACAATGTATGATGTACACAGCAAGCAAGGAATTAAAAGTAACTCACTTTGATTGGCATTCCTGTACAATGCAACCCAAATGGAAATAGGCATTGCTTCCCTTTCAAGCGTTGGAAACCAACAGCAAACTACAAAGAAATAAAGACAGGTAGTGTTAGCAAATTGTAAAATGAAACTTTCACAGAAGATATTGAACATTTATAGTGCTAAATGTAAGTCAAATCTATATAAATCTTACCTCGCACTTCGAAAGGCAGAAAGTATGACCAAGATGCAGCCTTCCATTCATGTAAGGGTAGGGGAAGGTGACAAAGTATTTGTTTTTGCTACAAAGGAGAGGGTGGTTCATTAGAAATAGGTTGGGAAAAGTGGACATGAAAACTAAAATAGAGCGTTAATGATCATAAAATATCAGTCCTGGTAGACTTACTTGGTGCTTTCCCCAATAGTGGTGGGTGCATCACAATCAAACGTCCTTTCCTTCTCCCATTTCTGCTGGATGTCCTCTTCTATCTTTCTGAGGAAGTCCAACTTGGCTGTTCCCTTCCGCTCCTAAAATTAATGTAATGTATAATTTAAATGTATATTTGTTATTATTAAACATCAAATGGGCGTCTTCATTGTTCGCATTCGGCGTTTCAGCCGCACACTCAACCAAAGAGGAGCTCAACTAGATAGCCAGACGTCGGTCTCTTCCCGGTGACTAGTTTCGTCTTTTCTAAGTAACGTGTTAACCGCTAGCTAGCAAGCTAGTTCAAGTTAGCTAATGCTAATGCAGCTAAGTTCTAGCTAACAAAGTAGTTGGCTAGTTATGCATAACATGACTAGCATTAAACCTGAAAAACATCATACATGCACAAGTGGAGTAAGTAGCCACGACGTACCGTCATTTTGATATAGAAATATACAGAAAACGGTGAAAATCTGTCAAGAAAACCCACGCCTCCAGCTTCGGCACTTGGCTGATGACATCTACACTACAGCAAGACACAGCTAATTCACCCTATGCAGACTTCTGGGAAATGTAGTATAAGCGAGTGGCTCTTTTACAGCATATGGACACCGACTACTTTCTCTGGAGTACAAAAACACAATAATGATATTTCACACATATATCAATGAATATAAAGACTGAAAACAATATATAAATATATGTATATATTTTAAACAGGGTGAAATGATTTTGATTTTAGACAAGGTCTTATTTTCCTACCAACTGAGTGAAGAGTCAACCCTGGCCTGGCTCCACTAAGTATTATTGAAACTTTGAAATTACATTTTTAAATAGATTTGCTAAACTATAGAGAAACCCTACAACAGTTGGATGATGGTTACCCGTTGACTTAGTCGTCACTAGTTACCACATCCACAAATAGATAAACCCCGCCCATTTCTACAACTTGTCTTCTTAAAATACGATTTTAAACCTAACCTTGAACCTAACCTTAACAAAAATACTAAACGTATGCTTAACCCTAACCTTAAATTAAGACCAAAAAGATAATTTTAGTTTTCATTCATGTTTAGGATATACTGTAGACCTTGTGGCTGTAATAACTAGTGACAACCCCTTGGTTTGGCCAGCTGATTGGCTTACGACATGCCCGTTATGTCGCGGTTAGTGCTATCTGGTATCCTTGGGACGTCCATACCCTTAACCTTAACCCTAACCTTAACCTTAACCCTAACCTTAACCTTAACCCTAACCTTAACCACTACCCTAAATCTTACTTTAACCCATATCAAACCTTAACATTTTCAATTTTAATGGGGGTAACGTCAGAGTTGGTACGCCCCAATGATCCAAAATAGCAATGAGTCTTATGTTGCCATGCCTGTGTTTGAACGTAAAGCAATTCGTCCGACCTGCAAGTGAAGTGATTAGTGAAGGCCTAAGCTTAAAATACATTTATAGACGATGAAAGTAGGAATATCACAACACACTTTGAACTTATAGTCAGTATTATTAAGCCGTTTTCACGATGATCATAGAAAATGTGGAAGCTTTGAAGTCGTGGCTCGCAAAACTCCTGGAGCCAATGTGAGTGATTTATTGAAATGACACTTAGCTAGCTAGCTTGCACGAGTTAGCACGCTAACGAGCTACGCCACCGCTAGCTTGCTATGTGGCAGTACAAATACAAATTGAACGTTTGTGGTGTAAGTTATGCGGCGTTATACATTCTGCACATCTGGTATGTTGGGCACATTGTAGACACTAATCACATGAAGGCATTCTAGATATGTGTTTTGGTGTCGCTGCCGCAAGACATTTAACTACCTAGCCAGCTGGAAAGCTAGCTAACTAGTTAACTTTGTCTGACTACCAGCTAACTAAAGTTGGCTAATTCAACTTAATCAACATCGTCCCAATCAACGAGAATCATTGATATTACTATTGCACAGCAAGTGTGGCGTGTGATGTATGGGTAACTTAGGATATTAAATAAACTAGACTGGCATAGTTATAAATGTGGTGGCTAAGGTAGCTTAACTACCCCTAGACACTGCTAGTAGTGACGTCTAGCATTTATAGCCAACCAGCTAGTTAGCCAGTTAGAAAGCCTGACATCCCAGTTTATATAAGTGTGTTGTCATTGCTAACAGATATGTTTAGGTAGAACTAGATTAGTGTTTAACCTGCTGCCTCAATTCAAAATCTCAAACCTTCTTGTCCTTGCAAATTTCTTGGCTTGGTTACACATGATTATTGACAAATATTGTCTGATACGAACCCTGTTCTGAGCAATATGGATAATGTTGCTTTTGCAGATGTGATGCTGATCCCTCTGCTTTAGCCAACTATGTTGTGGCTTTGGTAAAGAAGGACAAACCTGAGAAAGAGCTGAAAGCACTTTGTGCAGATCAACTGGATGTCTTCTTGCAAAAAGGTAGGACACACATCTCCTTCATGTCACTGTTGTTTTGCAGCACACAAACTAGTATTTCCATTGTGGAAACATTAAGGTGACTGAAATAATTCAAGAGAAATTTTTATAAAAGTCTTATACCTTGATACTTCACCTATTACAGAAACCACCGGATTTGTTGATACGCTCTTTGAATGTTTGACCACCAAAAACTACTTGGGTAATCCACTTGCTAAGGAAGTTCCCAAAGAGGACACCAAACTCCCTGTACTGAAACAGGAGGCTGTGGAGGTAAGGGCATTTGTTGAACTGGCTTCATGCAGAATCATTTCCGTTATATTATGTTGCAGTCTTTGATGGTTGGGATATAGCTCATTATTGTTATTTTCTTAATCTTAAGGTTGAAAATGTAGAAGAGGATAGGGGGGATAACAGGAGGAGAAGAAGTCCACTGAGAAACCGCTCTGACTTCAACGAATCAAGGTAAGGCTGATATCTATGTTTTTGTTATTTTCCTGGTTCTCTCCAGTGAGTTCACCTCTTGACAGTGATGATGCTCTCTGGAGGTCAAGATGTTGGTTTGATTAGGCCCTTATGTCTAATGATCTTTGACACACAATGTAGGTCTTGTTATTGAAATGCTAGTCACATCAGTAGTACAGATTACCATTAAAAGTTTGCTACTGTATAAAAAGTGCTGCTAAATAACTAACCAACATGCCTTGGATTGCCTGACCACACAGGGGCCGTGATGATCGCAGACGAGACGACCGCAAGCGGCGTGACATGGACCGTCACTGTAAAAGCACAGATTCCCACCGCGATAGGCATGACCGGCGCGGAGGCAACTCTCGTGGGCGCAGCTACAGCCGCAGCAGGAGCCGAAGTGGGAGCCGTGGCAAGAGCAGGGACAAGGAGCACAGCAGAGGGAGAGGTGAGACTCACAGGGGCACGGACATGGACAAATCTGCTTCACTTCAAATGTTAACCTAAAAGGTTGAAAACAAATCTTTGCTAAGAAGAGGCAAGATTCAAGAAATGAGCCTATTGATTGGACTTGTACTGGGGAAATCCTTAAATGCCCTCTGTGGTGTGGATGTCTCATAATAAAGATGATGATACATTCTGAGCAGTGGTGGGAAAAGTACTCAATTGTCATACTTGAGTAAAAGTTAAGATACCTTAATAAAAAATGACTCCAGTGAAAGTCACCCAGTAAAATACTACTTGAGTAAATCTAAAAGTATTTGGTTTTAAATGTACTTAAGTACAGTGGTGGAAAGAGTACTAAATTGTCATACTTGAGTAAAAGTAAATGCTATACATTAAATTCTTTATATTAAGCAAACCAGACAACAATATTTTCTTTTTTTTCTTTTTTGGACAGACCGGCACACTCCAGTAGGGATTACAACAAGTTATATTGATAGGTGCGTGAATTGGACCATATTGCTGTTTTGCATGAGCGTTAGAAATGTGATGAGTATTTTTGGGTGTCAGGGAAAATGTATGGGAGAAAAAAGTAAATATTTTCTTTAGGAATGTGGTGGAGTTAAAAGTTGTAAAAAATATAATTAGAGAAGTGAAGTATGGCTACCCCAAAAAATTACTTAAGTAGTACTTCAACGTTTTTTTTAAACTTTACTTTACACCAATGGTTCTGGGTTATGTTAAGTTTACATTGTGACTTTTGGGTTAAAGCTTTTCTCTGTGTCTCTGTATGTTCAACAGATTACAGGTCAAAATTTGAAGTGGAGAGGAAGGAGCCTGAGAGTTTCAACTCCACCTCTGGGTCCCTGGGAACCCAACAGCAGCAGCAACACCAGCATCCGCCACCTCTCCTGCCAACCCCCCAGCAACACCAGCATCCGCCACCTCTCCTGCCGACCCCCCAGCAGCACCCGTTCCCCTCCTCTGCTGGCCAAGCTGTCCCCAGCTCTGTTACCGTGGTAGCGCCCGCTCACCTGCCCGACAGCACCACGGAGAGCTGGTCTAATTACTACTCCAATCACAGGGAGGGCAAGCTGTTCAACAAGAGCACTTCAGTCAAGCACCGCTGTCGCGACTACGACGGTAAGGGCTCACCTCTAGGTTATTCTGGAGAAAGACTTATCAACTGAAATAGTCTCATTTCACTCTGATCTTAGATCTATATTATGAAATTAGATGTTACCTATGTCTCTTAGCCCTACAGTTAATCTAGCAACAATATCTGACTTAAACTTTTGCCTTGATTTAACCAGGTAAGTCATTGAGAACCCATTCTCTTTTACAATAATAGCCTGTTGTTTATGTAGCTGAACATCTCTTATCTGTTTTAGTGACTGAACGACCAGACTAACTCATCCATATCCAAAATAGATTCTAATTTAATGCATGTACATGCAAAAACTCAATATTGAAGCAGGTGGCCTTGGATGGCCTTCTAGTCATTGTATATGCTAGGAGCCTTATCTGTAGAGTGTTAAGCTCATGTGTCTACAGTAGTCAAATTGTACAAATATTTACAGTCAAATATCAGCCAATTGTTTGTTTATGAATTGAATGCAGTAGGTTGGTTGCATTCTAACCCTCAGTAAGTGTGTGCCTTGTTTAAAGCACCACTAATGACCCAGGTTCAACATCCTTCCCCTGAGAGTGCAGATCAGGCTTAGAGCCGCTTTTCCAATGGGACACTGTTTATATTTATCCAACAGTCTCAACAGCGCAGCGATATTTCTCACTCTGCCCCACTGTTTAGGGTTCAGAGAATTGCCTGGATGTTATCAGGAGCTCTAAACAAAACGGTTGCAAAGTAGATGCATCTACTGGGCTGATGTACTTTTTTATATGACTGGGGGGAAGCAATTCTGAGCGCAATTATGGTCAGAATGTAATTTATCATTTTTATGCAATTTTCACCAATCTACCTTTCTGTCTTCCACAGAGAAAGGTTTCTGTGTGC
This sequence comes from Hucho hucho, assembly GCA_003317085.1. Taxonomy (NCBI): domain Eukaryota; kingdom Metazoa; phylum Chordata; class Actinopteri; order Salmoniformes; family Salmonidae; genus Hucho; species Hucho hucho. The sequence goes on from QNTS01000530.1 coordinate 124,619, forward strand.
GTGGTGACCTTTGTCCCTTTGACCACGGCAATGATCCTCTGATTGTGGACGACGTCACGCTGCCCGCCATGATCCCGTTTCCCCCACCTGGCATGCCACCACCGGCCCGGATGGCCATGCCACCCATGACCGAGCCGCCCCCTGCCATCAGGATGCCCATGCCCCCCCACGGCCAGCCGCCCCCACCGGGCATCTTCCCTATGCCTCCTCCTGGTGAGTTATGTTACCATGTCTCTGCTATAATGCCGTCTCCAATTCGACCATCACTCCTGATCTCCAAATGCTTACCAGTCTGTGTTTGGCATAGGCTAAGGCCAATTGTTTTTCCTGGTCAGGTCACATGATTAGGAAAAACCCAGGGCCCTAACTTTTGATCCTGATGTTGTGAGTCATTTTAGGATGCATGGATGTTTGTTTACATCGCTTCATGCTGTTGGCGGTAGGTGCACTTGATTCAGCAGCCCTAGCGCCTGGAAGGCAAAGTGTTCCTGTTTTTAACCATTTCGTGTGTCTGAAGGTAGAACTCCTCCTACCCGGCAGGCCCAGAGTGCAAATCAAGTGCACCTACAGGCCTACCGCTGGCCAATCAGATAGCTCAGATCACCGTGACTGTAAAAATAAGTCTCGAGCGCACAGCATAGTTGATACTGTGAGATTATAAAACTTTTAAAACCATGACTAGAGAGAGACTCAACGAATACAGCAAAGCACTGCTGTTTTTATTAGTAAGTTCATGTTGAACTTGTTATTCAGCACTGTCAACACTTTGCGCATTTTATGGATTATAAAAGTGTTGAACATTCTCCCTACTTCGACTTGAGTTTCGCCATCAGCTGGAAGACTGTCCCCTTTTCTCATCGGAGGGAGGGAGAGAGGAGGGACGGTGAGTCGGGTGAGAGGTAGCCTCGCTGATGCTCTCTCCCTACCCTCAGGTTGAACATCAGATGCAGGCCATCAGTCCAGTAAAATAAAAAATTATTATGCTCAACAAATTATCTATTGCCAGTGTGATCATATACCTAAAATATCATTTCAAAATGGTTTGAGAAGGACATTGGCAGGGCAATACAAGCATAGCCAATATGCAGTGATAATGTATTGGGCATAAAGTTTAATACAAACCTCATTGCTACAGAATTGTTTTTAATAGGTTATTGCGTAGGCTTACGTTTTTTTTAGGTCATGTTTAAAAAAGATAATAATAATCTGAGTGGTAGATCTCGGCTTGCATTTTGACTCAAGGTGATCTAGACTCCGAAATGGTTGGTGACCACCGGTTTACATCATTGAGTAGGAAGCGGTTTCCATTTGTTTAAGGTAGACTGCTTCATTCCCGCCGGATGCCCACGGGTCCCAACAGAGATCATTGCAGCACAGTGGGTGGTCAGACAGACTACTTTGGGATAAAAATATTTTACTTGTCCCACAGATTATTTGGAAACGGTCATCTTTTTGCTTTGTATGCGTTAGCCTACGTATTATGTTAAAAGCAATACTTTTTTGCAATATTCCCACACTCTCCTAGTTAGGTGTGCGAGTTAGTGTGCTTAGTATGTGTGGTCTCATTGAAATAGAGTAGGCAGCCTACATGGGCAGAGAATCACGTGGCAGTTAACTTGAATATAAAATAAATTGAAATATGATGATTAGACTGTAGTTTACTACGATCTGTAAATAAATATTGATAATGGAAAGAAGTGGACGGTGCTCAACCAACATGAGTCGAGGTGCAATCAAAAAAATGAAATCATATTTGAAAAGGAAAAGGCACAAATCGCGCAATGTTTAGGCTACTATGGTGAGCGAGCGTTGCGCCTTTTTCATTTTCAATAAGTATTGATTTCCCATGTATTTGTCTCTGCCTGCAAATCGGCCTCCTAACAGGTAAGCTATATCCTATATGCAAAAGTAGTACGTGTCGCTGTCATCATTGTTTCTGCTTCAAGTTCAGTAGCCATACGTGCCAGATCAGGTGCGCGTGTGGTCTCAGTTAAATAATGTCCACCGGAGCTGTTGCCAGAGAATTTAATATTAATTTCTCTACCGTAAGTTGCCTACAATGTCATTGCTGAGGAGTATTTCTGTCTGTAAAAAAAAGTCATTTTGTGGGGGAAAACTCATTCTGATTGGCTGGGCCTGGCTGCCAAGTGGGTGAGCCTATGCCCTCCGAAGCCCACCCATGGCGACACCCCTGCCCAGCCATGTGAAATCCATAGATTAGGACCTAATGAATTTAATTCAATTTACTGATTTCTTATATGAACTATAACTCAGTAAAATCTTTGAAATTGTTCAGTGTAGATACACACCTCAGAGAAACAGCTGTCTTTGTTGTCTTACCCTCACTAGTGCTCACCCTATACTGCATGTCTGTACTTTACCTAGCCTTTTCTGTTTAGGAGTTTATTAAGTAAATGGCTTGTGTCTAGTATTAGCTGGGTTCAGCTTGGATTTGTATCTCCCATAGGGCCCCCATTAATACCAGCAAGTGGGATAGATACTCCCAACAACTCAGGGGCGAGTTCTGCCTCCTCTCTGGGACCGCCTGGAGTGGGACCTCCACCTCCTCTTCCTCCACCACCTCCATCTTCTTCAGTCTCTCTACACCCCCAATATTCTCAGTCAGAATGTAAGCAGCTATTATTTTCTCAATTGGCATGGCAAAGTCGTACTTTTAAGCATAGATCCCATATTATTTAACTTTTTGTCAGTTTGTTTTCTTTGAAATACATAGTCTTTCAAATCAATGTGAACCAAATGGCATTGTTCAGTTTGACTGTAGTAAGTGAGGAAAGACAGATAAATTATATTGGTTTAAAATGTTTATGGTCACATGGTTCATTCACGTGTTGCAAATGATTTCGTTTTTGCGCGGTGGTGTTAGTTTTGTTTTTGTGTCTCACTGCCCGGGCCTGCATGATCTAGTCATTTCTTTAGGGTGCAATAACATATGTTGACCAGAGGGTCACACTGTTTCTGAACTGGAAGTCTACTGTTGGTGCTGCAAGGTGCACATTAGATAAGTGCAAACTTTATTTGACTAATCCTGCCCACATAAGTGAGAATTTATTAAATGAAATTCAGTCCATTTCTCTACTCTAAATACAAAACAATATATATATATATATATATCACACACTACCGTTCAAAAGTTTGGGGTCACTTAGAAATGTCCTTGTTTTTGAAAGAAAAGCTCATTTGTTGTCTATTAAAATAACATCAAATTGATCAGAAATACTGTGTAGACATTTTTCATGTTGTTAATGACTATTGTAGTTGGAAACGGCAGATTTTTTTTTTAGAATATCTACATAGACGCACAGAGGTCCATTATCAGCAACCATAACTCCTGTGTTCCAATGGCACGTTGTGTTAGCTAATCCAAGTTTATCATTTAACAATGCTAATTGATTATTAGAAAACCCTTTTGCAATTATGTTAGCACAGCTGAAAACTGTAGTGCTGATTAAAGAAGCAATAAAACTGGCCGCCTTAGACAGGTTGAGTTTCTGGAGCATCAGCATTTGTGGGTTTGATTACAGGCTCTAAATGGCCAGAAACAAAGACCTTTCTTCTGAAACTTGTCGGTCTATTCTTGTTCTGAGAAATGAAGGCTATTCAAATACAAGGACATTTCTAAGTGTCCTCCAAACTTTTGAACGGCAGTGTGTGTAATATCTATTTTTTATTATTAGAAATTTGCAAGAACTTCTGAAAACCTGTTTTAGTCATTATGGGATATTGTTTGTAGATTGCTGAGTATTTTTATTTCTTTAAATTTTAGAATAAGTCTAACGTAACCAAATGTGGATATAGTCAAGGGGTCTAAATACTATCCGAAGGCACTGTATGTTTGTGTGTGTGTGTGTGTTTGTGTGTGTGTTTATTTGACTTGCTCTGGGTGTCTCCATGCTTCAGTTTAGTTCATGCATTCTTGACAGTCCCAAGTCATAGCCTATTCTATAGCAAAATCAGACTTTATAATATTAAGCTCAATAGTGTAACCATACTTAGGTTTTCATTGTTGTGTATACATACATACATGCATGCATGCATGCATGCATGCATGCAGTTAAAGTAGGTGTTATTACAGATATGCCTATTTGGGAATTGTCACTCTCCACAGTGTAAAATGCTGTTTTAGTTCTTCTAGTGATGTGTCCCATCCCTTGTGTTGCCAGATAATTACGACCCAGAGGCCTACAACCCAGAGTCTCCAGGCATCACTGCAGCCAGCCGGCCCCAGTACAGGCAGTTCCACCCCCGCATCCAGACCCAGAGACATAACCTGATTGGCCTCACTTCCGGAGATGGCCAGGGATCCAGAGGTATCACATGTGGGTCTATCCTGTCCCACTTTAATTTATCCCTTTTACTCAACACAGTCACTTTAGTTTGGGCTTTTCCTCTGCTCCTAACCAATCCGAAACATGAGACGAGTTCCGTATGGAGAAGTTACAGCTATTTAATAAATTTGGAGAACGTGATCAAACAACTCGAACCCGGCTAGGAAAAAAAGCCATGCACAGCTAGAATCACTTTACATATCCTTATTGTCATCCAGACAGCGGTCCAGATTCTAGCTGTGTCATTATGACTGACTGACTTTTTTTCCTTTTCCCAGCAGCTAACATAGTGATCCAGACAGAGCCGGCAGTGGCCAGTGTTCCCAGCAGTGTGTCCCGCTACAGCAGCACAGAGCAGGAGAGCAGAAAGAGGCCCCTGGGGCCCACAGAGGGACAACTGCCCAAAAAACCCTGGATGGACAAGTAAGAACAGACACACACACACACACAAGGGCCACCCTGAACACGCACAGTACCCCCCCTCCACCACTGCAGCGTTGTGAGCCATTCCAGTTCAGTGGCAGTTTTAATTGCGCTCCGTAGGAGCCTAAATAATTAATGTTCTTAATGTCCTGAATTTAGATGACTCGTTACTTGACCCGAACTCTGCTTCACAGATCACTGTCATTGGCTCCTCTGCCCTGTCACTCACGTCTGTCATTCTCTTCCAGGTCAAACTACCAGACCAACAACCAACTCAACTTCCCCAACAACAAGCCCCAACACGGGGGCTTCCCCAAGAAGAATCACTACGTCAACACTAAGCTGGAAGTTCGCAAAATCCCCAGAGATCTCAACAACATCACCAAATTGAATGAGCACTTTAGCAAGTTTGGTACCATCGTGAATATTCAGGTTAGAGTAACATGACTGTAGTTGACTATTTCATTCGCTTTTTATATATCGACAGCACTTTACTCACAATTTCTTGATATCATTTGTACCACTAAACACAGGAACTTTTTAGATCAAATATTGGGGCGTCTACATACTTTCGAGGGTAATTAAGGACAAACCTGCTTGCCTTCATCAATACTTCCTGTATCTCCTCTGACCTGTCCCGTCTCCAATAGGTGGTGTTTGGTGGTGACCCAGAGGCAGCTCTGATCCAGTACACAGCCAACGAGGAGGCACGGCGGGCCATCTCCAGCACTGAGGCGGTGCTCAACAACCGCTTCATCCGTGTGTACTGGCACCGAGAGGCCAACACCCAGCAGCAGGGTCAGGGAGACGGACCGAGCCAGAGCTCTGCCATGGGGCAACAGCAACCCAACGTACACAAGGTGAACAGCGCACTTGTGACTACTGCAAAAACCTTTTTAGCTGGTCATTAATTCATTCAACCAGCAGTTTTGGTTTTGAACAGAGAAGTTCTAAGTTCCAGGTCAGCAGTGATCATCATCCATGCATTACTTTTCTCTTTCTGTATAAACCAGCAAGTGATAAAGCAGCACAGTCCCGGGGCCTATGTGCTGAATAATAAGACGGTGCCCAAGCATTGCCAAGGTGTTGGGGCTGTGGCCGGGGGCAAACTGGACTCTCTGCACCCCAGCGCGGACCCTGCAGCGGTAAGCAGTAATTTCCTATGCTCTGTGGGTCTGAGTTTGCCCTTATACAGGTCTTCAGCACGGTGTTGTATAATGGTAAAGAGAGTGGATTGATACAGGGGGTAAGGTAGTCTGTTTGTCTCTTTCTATCCTAGGCAATCCTGTCCTCCTCTGGGGCCCTTCAGAAGGGACCCTACATGTCCACAGTCCTCAAGGCAACATCCAAGTCACTTGGTAAAACTGCCAAAGCACTTGAAGAACTGGAGGTCTTGAAAAAGAAGCAGGCAAGTCATTTTTGCTGTTAGCATTTTGAATAAGCTTCAGTGTATCATCACCTTTCATACAAAAATCAAAATTCCACTCTAATCAATTGTTTGGTTTGTTCTTGGTTCAGGAGACATTGAAGTTGCAACGGGACATGAGGAAAAAAAAGCAAGAGATGCTTGAGAAGCAGATTGAATGCCAGAAGGTATGGTTGCTTATATGACATATATACTGAACAAAAATATAAACGCAACATGTAAAGTGTTGGTCCCATGTTTCATGAGCTGAAATAAAAGATTCCAGAAATGTTCCATATGCACAAAAAGCATATTTTTCTCTCAGATTGTGGGCACAAATGTGTTTACATACCTGTTAGTGAGCCTTTCTCATTTGCCAAGATAATCCATCCACCTGACAGGTGTGGCATATCAAGAAGCTGATTAAATAGCATGATCATTACACAGGTGCACCTTGTGCTGGGGACAAAAGGCCACTCTAAAATGTGCAGTTTTGTCACACAACACAATGCCACATGTGTCTCAAGTTGAGGGAGTGTGCAGTTGGCATGCTGACTGCAGGAATGTCCACCAGAGCTGTTGCTAGATAATTTAATTTCTCTACCATAAGCCGCCTCCAATGTCGTTTTAGAGAATTTGGCAGTATGTTCAACCCGCCTCACAACTGCAGACCACCTGTAACCACGCCAGCCCAGGACCTCCATATCCAAATTCACCTGCGGGATCGTCTGAGACCAGCCACCCGGACAGCTGATGAAACTGGGTATCCACAACCAAAGAATTTCAGAAAAACTGTCAGAAACCGTCTCAGGGAAGCTCATCTGCGTGCTCGTATTCCTCACCAGGGTCTTGACCTGACTGAAGTTCGGCATCGTAGCCGACTTCAGTGGGCAAATGCTCACCTTCGATGGCCACTGGCACACTGGAGAAGTGTGCCCTCAAACAGATGAATTCCGATTTCAACTGTACTGGGCAGATGGCAGACAACGTGTATGGTGTCGTGTGGGTGTGCTGTTTGCTAATTCCAACGTTGTGAACAGAGTGCCCCATGGTGGGGTTATGGTAAGGGCAGGCATAAGCTACGGACAACGAACACAATTGCATTTTATCGATGGCAATTTCAATGCACAGAGACAGTGATCAGATCCTGAGGCCCATTGTGCCATTCATCCGACGCCATCGCCTCATGTTTCAACATGATATTGCACAGCCCCATGTCGCAAGGACCTGTACACCCATTGAGCATGTTTGGGATGCTCTGGATCAACGTGTACGACAGCGTGTTCCAGTTCCTGCCAATATCCAGCAACTTCGCACAGCCATTGAAGAGGAGTGAGACAACATTCCACAGGCCACAATCAACAGCCTGATCAACTCTAGGTGGAGGAGATGTGTCGTGCTGCATGAGGCAAATGGTGGTCACACCAGATACTGACTGGTTTTCTGGTCCACACCCCTACTTTTTTTTTTTTTTTTTAGGTATGTGGGACCAACAGATGCATACAGTGCGTTTTTCCACATTTTGTTACGTTACCGCCGTATTCTAAAATGGATTAAATTGTTTTTTCCCCCTCATCAATCTACACACAATACCTCATAATGACAATGCAAAAACAGGTTTTTAGAATTTGTTGCTAATGTCTAACATTTTGGGGGAAATATCACTTTTACACAAGTATTCAGACCCTTTACTCAGTACTTTATTGAAGCACCTTTGGCAGCAATTACAGCCTTGAGTCTTCTTCGATATGACGCTACAAGCTTGGCACACCTGTATTTGGGGAGTTTCTCCCATTCTTCTCTGCAGATCCTCTCAAGCTCTGTCAGGTTGGATGGGGAGCATCGCTGCACAGCTATTTTCAAGCTTATCCAGATATGTTTGATTGGGTTCAAGTCCGGGCACTGGCTGGGCTCCACTCAAGGACATTCACAGCCACTCCTGAATTGTCTTGGCTGTGTGCTTAGGGTCGTTGTCCTGTTGGAAGATGAACTGTCGCCCCAGTCTGAGATCCTGAGCGCTCTGGAGCAGGTTTTCAACAAGGATCTCTCTGTACTTTGCTCCGTTCATCTTTGCCTCGATCCTGACTAGTCTCCCAGTCCCTGCCGCTGAAAAACATCCCCCACAACATGCTGCCACCACCATGCTTCACCATAGGGATGGTGCCAGGTTTCCTCCAGGCTTGACATTCAGGCCAAAGATTTCGATCTTGGTTTCATCAGACCAGAGAATTGTGTTTCTTATGGAGTGAGAGTCCTTTAGGTGCCTTTTGGCAAACTCCAAGCGGGCTGTCATGTGCCTTTTACTGAGGAGTGGCTTCTGTCTGGCCACTACCATGAAGGCCTGATTGGTGTAGTGCTGCAGAGATTCTGGAAGGTTCTTCTGGAAGGTTCTCCCATCTCCACAGAGGAACTCTGGAGCTCTGTCAGAGTGACCATCGAGTTCTTGGATGATCAATGGAAACAGGATGCACCTGAGCTTGATTTTGAGTCTCATAGCAAAGGGTATATTTATGTAAATAAGGCATTTCTGTTTATTTGTAATAAATTTGCTACAATTTCGAAACACCTGTTTTCACTTTGACATTGTGGGGTATTGTGTGTAGATTGTTGAGGGGGAAAAAATAGTTTAATTCGTTTTAGAATAAGGCTGTCACGTAACAAAATGTGGGGAAGGGGTCTGAATACTTTCCAAATGCACTGTTTCTGTATTCCCAGTCATGTGAAATCCATAGATTAGGGCCTAATTTATTTATTTCAATTGACTGATTCCCTTATAAACTGTTAAAATCTTTGAAATTGTTGCATGTTGCGTTGATAATTTTGTTCGGTGTAGTTAATCATTTAAAGCATACCACCATCACCACCTTCCATTTTACAGTTGCACATAAGCCACATGCAGTGATCATCATCACATTGTCCATTCACTATCAAAACCAAGGACACCAGTTAGACCAAAAGAGCCTGTGTGTTGTCCTGGAAATCCCTGCTTGTCTAGCACTGATTTGTCAATCTCGTGTCTTTCCTCCTATAGGCTCTAATCAACAGACTTGAAAAGAACCGGGCCACATTGAAGCCAGAGGAGAGGGCCAACCTTATGAAGACTCTGAAGGATCTGACCGACAAGATCTCCCAGCTCCAGAACGAGATGAACCCAGCCTCCCACTCCACGGCCCAGTCCAAGACCAAGATAGATGTGAGTCTACCTACCGTATCATATAGGGCTGTATTACTTAATTGTGCCATCACCGCCATTTACAGTATTTGCTTGTACAATGTAGTTCATGCATTGTGGAAATCTAAACGTAATATCAATGGTTCTGCTTGATTTGTGCTTTCCCTCAGAAACAAAAGGAGCTTCTGGACGCAGAGCTTGATTTCCACAAGAAGATGAGTTCTGGAGAGGACACGACAGACCTGAAGCAGAAACTGGGCCAGCTGCAGGTTGAGGTGGGTAGACAGGGCATCCAGAGGAAGTCCTCTCTCTACAACGGATGACTATGTCTGGAATGTGGCAGTGTTCTGGCATACTGAAAGAGTAGTGGCAGACAAGACAACTCCAACAAATGTCCAAACTTTAGAAGAATGGTCTGAAGCGAGCAGCAGGACATCACCTAGGATGTGAACGTATGCCTTGCCACACAGCTTCTCTCGTCTGCTGCTAGTCACATTTATCACCCAGTGTTTCCTCCGCAGTCAGTTAGCTGGGGTGCTGCGCCACGGCAAAATCAGGACCAGGTTCTAAACAACAAATTTGTTTTTTTTCATGGCAACACCTCTCTGCATGGCTTTCCCAGCATGGTGTGCTTAAATTAGCTTCCATGAAATATGCATGGCTTTATCCCTCTTCTGCACATTAAACTGCAGGCACTTACCAAGCCCAGAGGACACCCACTAACGAATCCTAACCAAACACATATCTACATTGATGCATCTGATTTCATTAAAGTTTGAGCTCGTGTTCCTTGTAAGAAAATAGAGGGATGGCATTTAGTAGGAAGGATGGGGATGGACGAGTGTTGGCGCTCTGCTCCATTTTTACATTTGAGTTATTTAGCAGACTCTCTTATCCAGAGCGACTTACAGGAGCAATTAGGGTTAACTGCCTTGCTCAAGGATACAGACAGATTTTTCACCTAGTCAGCTCGGGGATTCGAACCAGCCATCTTTCGTTTACTGGCCCAACGCCCTTAACCACTAGGCTACCTGCCGCCCCAAGCCATCAGGCCCACCACAATCAGCCTGCTGGTCCATATTCCCTTGGACTCATTAAAGATGGATACCAGACCTGTGGGGACACTTGTTCTGAGTGGCATTACATTTTCTTCCTAGATATTGACGCTGCATGGCACTGTTTGCTGAGGACATGCCAGGTGGCACAGCCGGCTTTCTTGCTTCCGCATCTGCCTCTGGGGTACTTTTCTAATAGTGCCAGGTGGCACCTCGTTTTGTGTGTTGTTGAGTAGTAGCTGTAGCTGTGGATCTGATGACCTTGTTGGCTGTGTTCCCCTAGGCCACACGGTTGGGCTTGATACCGACCGGGCGGGGGAAGGTGGACGATCCAATAGGCGTCAGGGGCAGGGGCCGAGGCCGAGGAAGGGGCAGGGGACGGGGACACAGAGGAGGAGGCAGAGGAGGGGGAAATCACATGGTGGTGGACCACAGGCCCCGGGCCATCGCCATCATGGGAGTCACACAGGAAGAGAAGGAAGAGCTGATGCCTCACTTTGTGGTAAGGAAATACAACCATCACATCTTATCCTGTCCAGCTAGTTACATGGTTTCCCCAAAATTCCTATTTTGAACATTGAAAAATCTGAGCTAGAACTCATCCTGTGGTACAAAGCATGAATCGATATAGTAGTAAAAACAATGCCTGAGAAGATGTGTAAATTAGTTTCCACTAGCACTTACTCCTGTTTGGTATTCTTGTCTTTGTCACAGAAATTTGGTGAGATACAGGAGCTCCATGATCAGGATGCTACCAGCGTTGTCATGACGTTCAAGAGCCGGAGTGAAGCAGAGAATGTATGTCCTGCAGATATGACGCACAGTAGCTAGTAACATTTGGATGCCTTTATAACAGACAGTTAACACAAGTTTGAATTGAATTTCACCCTTCATGATCATTTTTACGTTTTATAGGCTGCAAACCAAGGAGCAAAGTTCAAAGGTCGAGTTCTACAGATTTCATGGCACAAGCCGAAGACTCCATCCGTGTCCACTGAACCTGAAGAGGAGTCGTTGAAGGATGAGGCCAATAAGGTACGTTACTATACATCTCTCCCCATACATTTCCCGTTTTTCTACCATTCAGGCATTTTGGAAAAGCATGAGGTCACGTTAATAAATCATAATTCAATGAACTGATGATGACTGTTCTTTGATTTCATTCCTCCAGGAGGAAGTCAGCCCCTACCTGCATATGGAGGAAGATGACGATGAGGATGACGAGTACGAGAGTCGTTCATGGAGGCGATGAATGCAATATGAACGTCACTTTTTTTAGTGGGAACAACTTTATTTTAAAAAAACTAATTCAAGCCGATTTGACGAAATCACTTGTTTTTTTTGTTGCAATTTCCAGTATTTTGAGACTGAAGAATGAAACACTTATGAGAGAAAGCAGTTCCCTTAATGATACGTTTGAAGCTTGGAAAGGCAGACTGTTTTGTGTCTCTTCAAACATCTGAATAATTATTCAAATCTCACTTTTTCTGAGATAAAAATCTAAACCGTTATAAATAGGAGATGTATGTTTTGATGTAGTTACTAGATAATCGGTAACACACAACATTTGTGACTACTGTGAATAGCTAGTTATTTTTATATATATTTAAGCTACGGTTTCCTTCTCTCCCTCGTTTGGCTAATGTTGTCTATAATTTTGAGGCTCAAAGGTCCTCAGTCCAGGTATGGCCACACCGTCACAGATCTCACTGTCTCGGCCTACGTCAGAGATCACTAAGTTTACAGTCCCCTGTTGAAATGCCCTTGCAAATTAGATACAACCTCTGATACAACAATCTTGAATTTAGAGATACAATTGATATTCCCCTGAGTGTTTTGTTGTCGACTAAATGTGTGGTGCCACTTTATGTACATATGAACACCAAGACTGTTACGCACTTTTGAGATGGTGTGTAACAACTGTTTGCTCTTTTCCCAAGTCATCTCCCCTTAGTCATCTGAAACCAAAGACATCTTTGGATGAGGAGCTAGTCATCTATTGTCGTGTTGGATATCTGTAGACAATGGTGTTTGAATGTATACTGAACATTTGATTTTATATATAATTTTGCCTTACAAATTCAGCAGAAGGCTGAATTCTTATGAGATTAGTGATTTTCTTCTGTACATTTTGTAAATGTTTGCAATAGGATTTACTTTGATACTTTTTCCATTTTTAAGTCATTTGAATGAATGTTGAAATTGTCAGGAAAAGATGTCCCACTTTCTCTGCTTATTTAACGTAGGTTTGTGTTTCACCAACCCTTGTGGCGTCACTTCACATAACATAAAGACACATTCATACCAACTCATCTCTGCCAGGATTAATCTTCAAGGAAAAGGCATGGTTTTGACAAAGTTGTCAAACAACCAGTCATTTGTTACAGATTGGTAATGTTTCCATGCACAGTTTCTTAATTCACATACATCAGCAGTTAATCCATTTCCATGTAAGCCAGGCACCTAATGTTAATGAGTGAGGAGCTCGCCATTACCGCCCTGCAAGTGGAGAATGTGTTAACTAACATCAACTCTTGTATGAATGTGTATAATTGATGAAAAAAATATATATTTACATACTGTATTTACATTTATTCAAGAGAGGGAGAGCTGAAATTCTTTAGAGATGCCCCTGAAGTATAGATATTGAACCCTATAGCATGTTATGCTTTCATATTTGGCCAGGACCACCCTGTTGTAACCCAAGACTAAACCATTGACTTCAATGTAAGCGCTGAAAAGGGTTATGTTGCCATAGCCCCTATAAGATTTTGACCCCTGTTCATTTTGCGGTCTTATTGGGAAAGTTAGGAGATTAGAGCAACGGGAAAGTAAGACTCCTCTCTAGACTTTGACTTGTCCCATCAGTGTGAGGCTTGGCGATAACTTTATCAGCATGACAATTTTATATCAGTTCGATCACAACATGTTTATTTTTGCAGATCCATACAAAAAGCCCATTGGTATGTGAGAAAGGGATGACAGTCAGACTCTAGAACAGGGCTCTCCCAACCCTGTTCGTGAAGAGCTACCCTCCTGTAGGATTTCACTCCAACCCCAGTTGTAACACCTGATTCAGTTTATCAACCAGCTGATTATTAGATTTGGGTGTGCTTGATTAAGGTTGGCGTGAGAACCCTGGAGAACGGTAGCTCTCCAGGAAAAGGGTTGGAGAGCCCTGCTCTAGAAGGACACTGCAGAGAATACGAATGATAGTTTTTCACTGCACAGTACTCTCCTTGTTTGCTAGGTGCTTTTCCTGTTTGGATTGCATATTCCACAGCAACATATGAACAGCCTTTTGCTTGATTACTTCAGTAGGACAAATCTAATGGCAGGACTATTGCTTCAGTGAGATTTCTGATATTGCTTTGAGGATTTTCTCCCAATGTTTGTACTACCTTGTGGATGCTACTATGACATGGTAGTGTAAAATGTAAAACACTTATTGGAAGAATATTTTGGGATTTGTTACTGTTTATATTTGCAGGAAGTGTATGTATTTTTGATTTATTCTGTTTGTAAAATGGATTTCTAACTCACTAGCATGTTTGCTTTTACCAATAAACATGGAGTAATGGTGTGATCTGAAAAGGAATAAAATACAACATCCAAATAAACAATTTGAATTAGACAAGTAAAAAAAAAAACTATACCGTTCAGATTTCAACATTGTGAAGATGAGAGAGAAGCCATTCTCCAAAAATATTACCTTCAAAACCTGTGTTGTGTCCTTCCTTTAGTATAGATGCTGAATGATATATCACTGATAATCAGTGGTTCTACATGTCACTAAACTTCTACAATAATTTCCATACTGATACAGCAATGATGTCTGTTTAGACTGGTACCTAACACTGTCAGGTCCGTAATGTCCTAGTCCAACATGTCTTACACTGGCACGATATTACTTATTTACTTTAACACCTCTAAGCAACAAGGAGGGACTTCTTTTGTCAGAATACTTCCTACTGGCACCTAGTGACATCTAGATTTGACACAGTTGTGTTATCACAAGGATTTCATGCTGTTTTCTGTTGAGCAATGCTGCACATCTTTCTGTACATGACAGCCTATTGACTCCTGATTGTTATAGCTCTGTTATTGTCATGTTGTGGTACTGAATAAGCAGGTTTGAGTTTACTGGGCACCATATCTACACTAAGTATACAAAACAAGCCCTTTCCATGACAGACTGACCAGGTGAATTGATTTCACCTGTTAAATCACTTTTCAATCAAAGGATTTCTAAGCCTTGAGGCAATTGAGATTGAATGGCACACATACACAATCCGAGGGTGAATGGGCAAGACAAATATTTAAGTGCCTTTGAGCAGAGTATGGTAGTAGGTGCCAGGCGCACTGGTTTGAGTGTGTCAAGAACTGCAACGCTGCTGGGTTTCTCACGCTCAACCGCTTCCCTTGTGTATCAAGAATAGTCCACCACCAGAAGGACATCCAGCCAACTTGACACTCCTGTGGGAAGAATGGGCCAGCATCCCTGTGGAACACTTTCGACACCTTGTACACGGTGTATATAATCACATTATAAACTGGGTGGTTCGAGCCCTGAATGCTGATTGGCTGACAGCCGTGATATATCAGACCGTATCCCACTGGTATGACAAAACATTACTTTTTACTGCTCTAATTACGTTGGTAACCAGTTTATAATAGCAATAAGGCACCTCAAGGGTATGTGGTATATAGCCAAACTACCACGGAT
The DNA here is from genome assembly GCA_003317085.1 of Hucho hucho. Taxonomy (NCBI): domain Eukaryota; kingdom Metazoa; phylum Chordata; class Actinopteri; order Salmoniformes; family Salmonidae; genus Hucho; species Hucho hucho. Next base: position 139,746 of record QNTS01000530.1, read on the forward strand.
AAGGGCTCTATCCAGGCACTCTGTGTTGCGTCATGCATAAGAACAGCCCATAGCCGTGGTATATTGGCAATATACCACACCCCCCGGGCCTTACTGCTTAATTATAGTTGAATTTGTATGACAATGGGAAAACAGGTTATTCCATGACACCCACCCAAACAGAATTCCAACACAGAGAGAACTTAATTTTGTTTCAGTGACTTTGACATATTCAAATGTTAATGAATAATGCATGAACATTCCTTACTTTAGGAAGTCAAGTGAAAACACTCAGAGTCTATTTGATTTAATGCAAGCACTGTTGGGTTCCCCGTGGGACGGAACGTCAACCACCAACCTCAGCCACTCGTCATCCTCACATCCCCTGTCGCCCGGGCGATGAGCACTCTACATGCACGCGCCAAAGATTCCAAAGTGGAGACAGACTGGGAGAGCGGAGAGGCAGACAACAATTGGAGGGTCATTTGGTGGAGGAAATCTTTAGAGCTGTACACAGGGAGAGGAGTGCTGCTTTCGCATCTCACCACAAACAAATCCATAAAAAATGTCAGATCCAATTTTCAGAATGGGAATGCACACGGATGACAAGCCAACAAGCCAACAATACATCACAATGACTACTGAATTATGCATGCTGTTATTAAGAAGTCAAAGAATAAGAGTTCATGTGATGTGAGAGAAGGACCTTATACTTAATTCAGGGTAACATCTTGAATAATACGGCATGCACAAGACGTCTACTGGGAAAGCTTCAAGATAACATCAAGTGGGCCAGAATGAAGATAAAACCATGTAAGTCAAGAAGCATCTCCATCACCAAAGGTAAACTATCTGACAAAAGATTATTCATCGATGTTGAACCAATACCAACAGTGTCTGAGCATCCCATCAAACGCTTTGGAAAATGGTATGATGTAAGCCTCAAGGACACAGACCAAGCCCAGGTGCTAAGGCAGGAGACCGTCAGATGCCTCGAGAGTATTGACGGGTCCATGCTTCCTGGTAAGCTGAAGCTTTGTTGCTTGCAGTTTGGACTGTTACCCCGTCTGATGTGGCTGCTAACTGTGTACGCCATTGCCCTGACAAGGGTTGATAAGATGGAGAGGATGAATAGCTCCTACACGGGGAAATAGTTAGGAGCTCCACAATGCCTCAGCAACATTGGCCTCCATGGAAAAGCAGTCCTTGAGCTGCCTCTCTCTGGTCTGAGTTCAAAAGCACTAAAGTAAGACTAGAGATGACACTGACAGTCTCGGGATCAAGAGCTGCTGCACCAACCTTGTCAATGGGACAGAAGTGGATTCCAAGGGAAGCAGTTCAACAAGCAAAAGCAGCCCTCTGACACGGGGACATTGTAGGGCAAATGCAACAGAGAAGTGGAGGCTTCGGTCTCAGAGAAAGTCGGCCCTTCTGGCACAAGGCAACACCTCCAGAGAGGCGGAAGCTAGTTAGGGATGAAGTGCCCTGTTAGGAAGTAGTGTGCCGTCAGGAATAAGCAGCAAGGTGTGCCAATGCTTTCTCACAAGCAGGGGCAGTGGATGAGATGGGAGAACATGGAGAGCATAATCCTTGTCAGATCGACATAATGTGCTTCCGTCACCCCAAAATCCCAAACAGTGGTTGGGTGAAGATCCATAATGCCCCCTGTGTTCAACACCAGCAACCCTCAGACACATCCTGACTGGATGCAAAGTGAGCCTCTCCCAAGAAAGATACACCTGGAGGCACAGTAAAGCACTGAAGTGCCTGGCAGGAGCTCTTACTTAACTAGGCAAGTCAGTTAAGAACAAATTCTTATTTTACAATGACAGCCTAGGAACAGTGGGTTAACTGCCTTGTTCAGGAGCAGAACCCTCCCCTAACCCGGACGACGCTGGGCCAATTGTGCTCCCCATCTGACCCTGTGCAACGAAAAGCATTTGCCATAGAGGGCAAAAACAGAGGAAGCTCTCTCCAAGGACAAAGGCTGAACAGCTGAATGCGGCCCGAGACTGGAAAATCTGTCAGATGTGGGCCAATGCCTCACAGTTCCATCAGACATACAGTGGCAAGACAAAGTATGTGAACCCTTCGGAATTACCTGGATTTCTGTATAAATTGGTTATAAATTGTGATTTGGTCTTCATCTAAGTCCCAACAATAGACAAACACAGTGTGCTTAAACTGATAACACTCTAATGATTGTGTTTTCTTGTCTATATTGAATACATAATTTAAACATTCACAGTGTAGGTTGGAAAAAAGTATGTGAACCACTAGGCAAATGACGTCTCCAAAAGCTAATTGGAGTCCGGAGTCCGCTAACCTGGAGTCCGGCCAATGAGACGAGATTGGAGATGTTGGTTAGAGCTGCCCGTCATATAAAAAACACTCACAAAGTTGAGTTTGCTATTCACAAGAAGCATTGCCTGATGTGAACCAGGCCTCAAACAAAAGAGATCTCAGAAGACCTAAGATGAAGAATTGTAGACTTTTATAAAGCTGGAAATGGTTACAAAAGTATCTCTAAAGGCCTTGATGTTCATCAGTCCACGGTAAGACAAATTGTCTATAAATGGAGAAATTTCAGCACTGTTGCTACTCTCCCTAGGAGTGGCTGTCCTGCAAAGATGACTGCAAGGGCACAGTGCAGAATGCTCAATGAGGTTAAGAAGAATCCTAGAGTGTCAGCTAAAGACTTACAGAAATCTCTGGAACATGCTAACATCTCTGTTGACAAGTCTACGATACGTAAAACACTAAAAAAGAATTGTGTTCATGGGAGGACACCACGGAAGACGCCACTGCTGTCCAAAAAAGACATTGGTGCACGTCTGAAGTTCACAAAAGAGCACCCGGATGTTCCACGGCGCTACTGGTAAAATATTCTATGGACAGATGAAACTAAAGTTGAGTTGTTTGGAAGCATCATGGTTTGGGGCTGCTTTGCTGCCTCAGGGTCTGGACAGCTTAGTATCATCGACAGAAAAATGAATTCTCAAGTTTATCAAGACATTTTGCAGTAGAATGTTAGGCTATCTGTCCACCTATTGAAGCTCAACAGAAGTTGGGTGATGCAATAGGACAACGACCCAACACACAGAAGTAAATCAACAACAGATTGATTTCAACAGAAGAAAATACGCCTTCTGGAGTGGCCCAGTCAGAGTCCTGACCTCAACCCGATTGAGATGCTGTGACATGACCTCAAGAGAGCGGTTCACACCAGAAATCCCAAAAATATTGAAACAGTTTTGTAAAGAGGAATGGTCCAAAATTCCTCCTGACCGTTGTGCAGGTCTGTTCTACAACTACAGAAAACTACACATACTTTTTCCACCCTGCACAGTGATTGTTTACACGGTGTGTTCAATAAAGACATAAAAATTTATAATTGTTTGTGTGTTATTAGTTGAAGCACATTGTGTTTGTCTATTGTAAATTTTATGACACATTTATGCAGAAATCCAAGTAATTCCAAAGAGTTCACATACTTTTTCTTGACACTGTAACTGCTACCAACCTAAGACCATACCTGGTACTATGGTCCAACTTTCTGCACGCTGTCTACTTAGTGGAGTTCTGGGACGCCAGAATTCACTGTTGAACCCCAATGAAATATCTTCCCTATCCCCATCCCCGTCTCAACAACATCAAGCAAGTTTTAGGATAGTGCTCTATTGACACAATGGATTTATAACACAATGTCCTGTGTATTCAGAACTCATCTCTGAACATCTTTGCACCTCAGCTTGACAATGATACAAGTATAAAGGGGAGTCTGACTTCCATGCCAAGGCTCGCTCGCTCTCTCTCTCTCTCTCTCTCTCTCTCTCTCGCAACAGGTCCTTGTGAGAAAAGACCTTGCCTTTTTTAATCTCTATAATGAATAAGAACATGCCAATGTGGTAATGGATGCCTGCCACCATGCTGCTGAATTATTCACTGTCTGGGGAACCGGAGGAAAGGTGGCTCGGATCAGATGGAAGCACTGTGTCACTGGCCTGCCTGGCTCTTCTTTCTACTGCTGGGAGAGACAGTCAGCCTACCACATGAGATATAATGCACTGAGGACAGGTGTTCACCTGGCTGGGGGATAGAGAGCAGAGCAAGGTACTGCCCAGCCAACATTGCTGTTGTGTGTAGGTGCCTTATGTATCTACAAGATCCAGTAATCAGATTTAGCCAATGTAGATAATCATGAACTGACACAATCCCAGTGCAATGAAGGGAAGGATTAAGACCAGAAATATCTGTAAATAACAAGTGTGTGTCCTTTTGGATGGTCAGCATACAAGTTATCACTATTTGGGTCAGTCCTGATTAAACTACAATACTTTTGGCTTTAGCCTGTTGGCTGTCTGAGAAATACAGGTAGCTGCCAAAATAATGGCAACACCCGTAAATTAGGTATACAAAGTATACTGAAAGCAGGTGCTTCCACACAGGTGTGGTTCCTGAGTTAATTAAAAGGATACTTCGGGATTTTGACATTGTCCTTATCTACATCCCAGAGTCAGATGAACTTGTGGATATCAATTGTATGTCTCTATGTCCAGTATGAAGGAAGTTCGGTGTAGTTTCGCAAGCCAAAGCTAAGTAGCTTTAGCACAATGACTGGAAGTCCATGGGTATCTGCTAGCATAACTCTAGTTAGCATTGCACTAGCACTAGTTAGCAACTTCCTTCAAACCCCACACAGAGACATAAAAATGGTATCCACGAGTTCATCTGACTCCCGGGAAGTACATAAAGAGCCTCTTTGCCAAAATCCCGAAGTATCCCTTCAAGCAATTAACATTAACAACTAGCAGCCTAATTCTGATATTTTTTTCACTTTTTCACTCTCTCTCTCTCTCATTGAAGACTTATGGGAGATTCTGGAGCGGCGCCTGAGACAGCGTTTTCCGCCAACATCAGCAAACACCAAATGACGGTATTTCTCATGGAAGAATGATGTTACATCCCTCTAATAGAGTTCCAGACACTTGTAAAAGCTATGCCAAGTCGCACTGAAGCTGTTCTGGTTGGTCGTGGCAGCCCAATGCCCTATTAACACACTTTATGTTGTTGTTTCCTTTACTTTTGGCAGTTACCTGTATGAGCAAATAGGAGACGGCTGCAGTTTCAGAATAATTGTTAAAGTAACTGGCCAGTGAAAATCAAACTTAAAACGTTATATTCTGTTAACTCATACCCAAATAATGCTGTTGACTTTAATTTCCCAGTTGTTGCTTGAGCAATAGCCATGGGATTTATACATAAACCAAATCATATTTCCAAGAAAAAAGTATGTAGTGTGAAGTACAATTGTTCTTTATCTATAATTAGAAAGTTTGATCAATAAAGAAAAGTTTGACAATGTTTTGATGTATTTCTGTTTCTTTTTGGACATAAATTGCATTTCGCACAATTTCAGATTCTCAGCATAAATTGATTGGGTAAGGGAATTGTTAGTCTATTTGTGTTGGCTATTTCATCTACAGATTTCATAATGTAATTTATGTTATATAACTTGTGTGGTATTAGAGTTCACAAGTCTGATATTAATTTGCCTCACCCTCTGAATGTTGGAGAGTGGTTGGGGCAGATAGCCTAGCGGTTAAGAGCGTTGGACTAGTAACTGAAAGGTTCGAATCCCAGAACCCACTAGATGAAACATATGTCGATGTGCCCATAAGCAAGGTACTTAACTCGAATTGCTCCATGGCCGCAGTCAACAACTGTTGATATCTGTCCGTGACCTCACTCTCAGGGGGAGAGGGATATGCAACAAAAACTAATTTCCAATTCATGTGTGTGGAATATGTGAACGCCCACATTATTATATGTTCCCTCATTTAACTGTGGGAATCACGAGACACAAGTTAATGTAGAAATATAGAGGCCTAGATAAAGTAAGGTATTCCGATTATTGCATTGACGTCTGCGTCCAGTGGGATAGGCCCAAACGTTTTGTTTCATGGGCCATTTAATTGCGTTCACTTTCAAGCGTGCATTACGCTTGCGCACAGTATCTAGGCCATTCCCATGATTTGTAACTTGTAAGTTGAGTAAAGGGGCAGGTGGGGGGAGAGAGAGAGAGAGACAGACCGGGAGGTTCTGCCAATTGAAATAGCTCACTAACAGCAGCGAGCCAGAGAACTGAGCCTGCCTCTATGTCAGGGCCACTTACCTGCAAGGTGCGCAACGAAGATGATGACCATGAACGGCAAGCAGCATTTCTCTATGCACCCGGTGCTGCACGAGCCCAAATACTCTGGCCTGCACGCGAGTTCGGAAGGCATGCGCAGGGTGTGTCTGCCTGCCCCGCAGGTATGTTAGTCATTTATTTGAGGCACAAATGTATAATAAAAAATCTATACATTTGAAACGTTTTAAGTGGAACAGAAAGGACTTTATTATCCACTCCCGTTCTTTCTCTCTCCCTCACAACCCCTCCCTCTCTCATCCACATGTCTATTTAAGCAAAGCTGCTACTATCATATTAATTTTTATGACCTGTGCTTTGAAGAGGGTTCTCCCTGTTCTTGAAATGTTTTTTAATCCTGAGTTGACAGAATTCCCCACTGACTTCAATATGCGCACTCTTGCTTGCAGCTTCAGGGCAATATATTCGGTTGCTTTGATGAGAGTCCACTGGCACGCGCGGAAGCTCTGGCGGCTGCTGACATTGTCTCTCACGGCAAGAGTCACCCTTTCAAGCCTGACGTGACTTACCATACAATGAGTAGTGTCCCCTGCACTTCCAACTCCTCTACGGTGCCCATCACCCATCCTTCCACCCTGACCTCTCACCACCACCACCACCACCACCACCTCAACCAGAGCTTGGAGGGGGACCTCCTGGATCACATCTCGTCCAGTCTCTCTGTGAGCGGGATGGGGGCTCCGGATTCCTCTATGATGGCCACGCAAGCCCACCAGCACCACCTCCAGACCATGGGTCACCTCCACCAAACTATGGCCATGGGTCATCCGCACTCCTTGTCTGTGCACAACGGAATGTCGTGTGTCAACGACGTGGAGTCGGATCCTAGGGAGCTGGAAGCCTTCGCTGAGCGGTTCAAACAAAGGAGGATAAAGCTCGGGGTGACCCAGGCGGACGTTGGATCGGCTCTCGCCAACCTGAAGATACCTGGGGTGGGCTCCCTCAGCCAGAGCACTATCTGCAGGTTCGAGTCCCTCACCCTCTCTCACAATAATATGATTGCGTTAAAACCTGTCCTCCAAGCCTGGCTCGAGGAGGCTGAGGCTGCTTACCGGGAGAAAAACAGCAAGCCAGACCTTTTCAATGGCAACGAACGCAAACGAAAACGCACGTCGATAGCCGCACCGGAGAAACGATCTTTGGAGGCATATTTTGCTATCCAGCCCCGTCCCTCTTCGGAAAAAATAGCTGCAATTGCTGAAAAACTGGAGCTTAAAAAGAACGTGGTTCGTGTGTGGTTTTGCAACCAACGGCAAAAACAGAAAAGGATGAAATATTCTGCTGTGCATTAGTTCACATAATTCCTAAAATACGACATTTTGAAGAGATAACAGGGATCTATCAACATCTCATGTCCGACTGGAATTTACTACTGAGACTCTATAGGATTTATTTAAATTATTTTGTTCACTTTTTTTGTCCTGTTGTTTAGTTTGGAATTAAACGTATCGTGCTAAAGGTCTCTTGGAGGAAATGTTCGTTGTTGATTTTATGACTGTCTATGACAACTCTTCAGTCACAGAACTAAACTATAGGGCCTAACAAATAGAGGGAGAAAATGACTTCTCTCTGTCGTGTGATATGTCCTGTTGAATGCTCAAAAAACCTGCTAGTTTTTTGGACAATTTAATCAATTACACCAACATTTTCACGTTTAGGATTCATATTTAAGATGGAATTAATGTGTGTTCACTGCATAGGGGTACACAACCACCAAAAACATCGAATAAATGTGCTCTCTTTGTCAACTAGCTGAACTTTATTCACCTTTGTGTGTAAACGAGGCAAATCACTATTCACAATATTTATGACACAACACGAGTTGATTTTCTTTGAGAGGCTACTTTGCAAAATGTCACTATTTTAACTAAGGCATGTCAAACCGGCATTTGAAGGCTGCTATATTTTGTCATGGTCTATTTTGATGTGAAAAATGTAAAACAGTTTGGAGTATCACTGAAATACTATGAGTATTTTTCTTCATTCTTGGATTTCACTTGACAAAATGTGTGAAGTTCAAACTTCATTAATAAATCATTGAATATTTTCTCAAATTCCATTGAATCAGCAATTTATTATTTTGATAAACTTTTGCATGATTATTTTGTGTTTTAGTCAATTGTAGACAATTAGACATATGCAGGCTATTACCACTTGATTTAAAGACAGGAATTAATTTAAACACATTTAGGTTGAGCTTAAAGTAATTTTGCCATTTGTATGAGGTTATGATAGTATTGTATTTAACTATCTATTTTGTTACTCGGGTTGGAGTAGGGGAGTATTAACTCAGGGTTTGTTCCTGGTCTGAATAAATCCTGCCTCAAGATACAGGTGATAAAATCATCGTAAAACCATGAGTTTCACAGAGAACATGACTTGATTTATTTATGAATTCCCAGTACTCTGCTGCGACTAAAAATGAATCATATAGCACATAAATATGATTGAAAAAAGTACACATTTCATTGCTGAATTAATAAACCAAAGTCAAACACAATGCCACAAATATATGCACATATCATTTATGTTTTCCTTTCATTGACGCACTGTTACCAGGACCTTGGTCCTAATTAGATCGGTTAATAATTAATGCCCTTGTGTCACTGGGTTATATCGTGGGGTTTGAAATTATTAAGTAATGATGATGCAATATTAATTATATATTGGTATAAAACGAAGCTTGGAGCTGTGCGGAGGGCTGAGAGTGTATGGGAGCTCGTGACTCGTGGGATAGAGGGGACTCTCACAATTCCAGGTAAGGATTTGAAGATTTCAATTTATCTTTTAAACCAGTACGAAAATCGAGAGAATTTTCCACCGTTTTTATCTGTGTGTAGTTCCCCCTGCCCCTTTATATTCTGAGTTTTTGTACTCAAGTTAAATATATTATTATACTAATAACAATACAATAGGATTTTGAAATAGTATGTGAAACTATTATTATTATTTAAACTTGTAATAATACCAACTCACTTCATTATATTTGTCTATATTCTCTTCCTGATGAATAAATGCAGTTCTATGAGTCATTTAGTATTGGATACTTTTTCTGTAAAAGTGGAACAGCAGGTCTAGACTTTAAATAAAATATTTATTTGATTCGATTTGTGTAAATTCGATGTATATATTAATTGGAAGTATAAACAAAAATAACGTATTGATGAAAATATCAATTATTTTGTTAAATATACTGTATGTTATTGACTATAACCTGAAGTTGCAGGCCACACGCTATTCTCCCAAGTGTAATAGGCTCTCCTCTGGATGTTCTAGCCAGAGGATCGATATTTTGCATTTGAAAATAAAATCAGTGGATTTGTAATATTCTCTTTGATCTTAAGATTTGATTAATTGCTTAGGCAATTAGTAATTTATTTTTAGCAAAGAAGAATTTGAAAGAGGGGCAAAAGCAACATAATATATCGTCTACTTGCTCATGTTGATAACCTAATGGACATTTTCTCTCTTGTTCTGTGTCTTGGGATCATGTGATATGTGGCTGCAGACTAAGGATAAATAAGCTTCACCAAAAAGTAAAATGCTTATATTGTTCAATCTAACTGTTTTGTTATAATTGTTTGCATATGTTTCTCTTTTATTTTTTACAAACTTTAGAGAATTTCAGAATATATGTGATCTTCCACTGTCTGAAGTTTTACCATATTAATGTTAAAGAAATGACTTGGAGAGGAAGGTAAAATATTTTTGGGCCAGGAAGCGTGTGTAAATTATTGATCGCTGTAATACCCCTATTGATATCATAAACCTCTTGCTATGAGGAAAGTTGAGCTGAAGGTTAGCAAAGACAAGGAGCATGTGGCGAGTGAGGCCCGTTCTATTATTAATTCCCAGTTGGAAGGTATTGCAATTTCTCATGCAATAATTGAGCTGCATTACCCCTGTAGATTTATTTATTAAACATTCCTATGTGCATTTTCACTTCAGTTCAATTGCAAAATTGCTGCTAAATATCTGAAATAAGGCTCTGAAATCTTAAGAGTATTTTTACAAAGTCAAGGAACAATTTGTTTTATGAAAAATGTAAGGTATTGCATAATTAACTTAGATAACTTTAGAACTTTATAAGTTGACTTGTAAATAGATATTTGGACCACATCAATATAATAATCAAATATTACATTTTTATGTGGTGGGTGATGGGCTTGTTATGTCTGCATTTGTGGGTGTGAGTGAGTGTTTGAGAGAAAGAGAGACAGGGAGAGAGAGTTAAGTTTGCTTGAGATGTTTTCATGGAGTAGAGAGAGACTGTGCTTGACATAATAGGGATGAGAGCACTGTTTAGTTGCGGCAGACTGACTCCCGGACGGTGTTCTGCACGGCACACCCCTCCTCTCCCTCTTAGCCTATCTTGGGTGGTTGTTGAGTCTTCGGCAGTCCCTGTGAGGAGAGCGAGTGGGGTAGGTAGGGGCGATGGCAGAACCAAGACACCGCAATCTCAATTATTCATTAAGTGCCAGTAGCAACAAATGAGAATGTGACCAATGTGGAGGCAGACAGCTACCTCTGTGCATTTTATTAGTCTTCTCCTATTATTATCATCACATGCCAAGCCATTCCAGGCCTCAGCCCACAGCTCTTCCCAAGCATGTCATCGAGTCATCCAGAGGGATTCTGTTACAAGGAAACACGAGGCTGCCCTTCAAAGGTGAACTTCGTGCGTCCTCTATTCCTTCCATGTCCTCCCTCTCTCTACCCCCAATTTTCTTTGACTTGCCTTTTCTCTCAGCCTGGGTTTTTCATGAAACTTTCTCTCTGGTGAATGCTTTTAACTGAGATGTTTCAACAATGGTGTGTATGTATGACAATGGATGCTTGCCATGGCCACTGTATAAGTTACCAACATGATCAAAAACAATCTTTCCCACCTTGGCTACCATCATATCCGTGTACATTCCTACATATTGTACAGTACTAACCAGTTGCATAGAGTACATAAGACACTCAGGTGGGGATTGTTTTTGTCACTTTAAGACTCTCTACATGTGAGGAACCTTGTTACATAAATATTTCAAACTTTGTTCTACTGGGAAATAAAATAAAAACAATTCCATGCAATCTATATTTGGGTAATTGCTTCATTAGTCCACTGTTGATACAGTCCCAAACTGTTTTGCATGTCAGCAATCAAGTTTTCAAGATATAGAACTTTCAAAATACAGAAAGTGTCACAGTATGATGCATTTTGCATCATTATGATATGTCTTTTTTTAAGCACACTGAAATACTAACTGGGCTACATGGACCTCTTCCTCTCTCATAATACTAAACAATACAGCTAGCTGCCCAGAATAGTCTCTCTCCACAGGCTCTTGAATGGCCTCTACATTATGCATTGTGCAGTGGTTATATCAGGCAGTTTGTCCCCTGACCTCCCACACAGATACTCAGCTCTTCATTTCAGCACCAGCACAACAGAGACTCACAACAGTCCAGACTAAAATCTATGGTTACCCTTGGACCGGACACCTAAATTGTACAATTTGACTGTATGCTATTGCATGTGTGCAGTAAAGCTATCTGTAGTTACCATCATCATTTGGATACAATTTGTTACTAGAGAAAACACAGTATTGAAGACACACATTTACATCTGTTTTTATAGCTCACATGAAATGATAAATATGTGCAAAGCCAAGAGCATAAGTATATTTTCTTTCTCTTTCTCTATTTGTATTTTTGTTTCACAATCAAGCGTATGAAACAATGCTTGAATGTCCTCTTTCACTGTGCCACCCAATTTAAACAGTCAGAGGAGAGGGGGGCTTCTGGTAGGACTTACAGCCTGGGATGCCACCTGCTTAATTCACCGCCTCCAATAACAGTATTATACACCACATGCATAATTTAACAGCGCTCCATTATACAAGTGCCATGAGAAATGAGATTAACCTACTCAGAAATAACACTGGCGTGATTTCCTCAGAAAAGCACTTGAAAGCGCTCATGAAAGCAGAAACAAGATGAACACATCTTTTCACAGTCTGTAGAAACCTTATCCAAAAAGTTAACAGAGAGGGGAGAAAGGTAAGAAGCTTTCAAAATAACACGGCCATCTTGTTACGTCTCTACTTTTCCAAGTCGATCACATCAGATGGGTTCACTTTGTGACCTGTGGAGTTTGACATTAAGGTCTTGTGACAACAGGCGCCCATAGAAAGCATCCAAACCAAAGCACTAGAGTGGGCTGCAGGCACATTATTGTCAGAAGTTCATGCTGTCACTCTCCATGGACTGGCTTTTGAAGAGACATGAAAACAGGGCGAGTCCATAGAGGGGCCCCGGGTTATCCTACAGCAGATGCAGTCAGTGGTCCCCTGCTCCCCAGGCCTGAAGGATGCCCTGGGGCTAAACTCCCAAAATCACAAGATGAAAAACCCTGCCAATGAATCAGGGTGAGGCATACAAATAGCTGGTATTCCTGAGCTCAATTATGAGGGGCTTTTATATGTGCTTCTACCTGCACAGATCAGATGCGATCTGGGAAGCCTGTGTGATCAAATTGAACTGAAGGGCAGATTCCATAGCCTCTGGGCACCAGCTCATTACTGTTTTATTTGGGATTCCCTGGGGGATTGTGATCCTAACAGTACTAAAGAAAGATAGATACAGAGAGGGAAACCTTCCTTCATATTCGATTAACACCTTATTTGGATAGTCCATCTGTAGATGTTCTAAAGCATGGATCAGCTACGAGCCGATTTATTCTTGAGCGGATGGTCAAATTACAAATAATTTCTAGACTGCAAATTGACCGCAAGAAGCCCAAACAGATAACATTGGACTAAAACATAATTTGAAACCTTGCTTACATTTGTATACGATCACAGCTCTCTCTATTATGTGTGGGAATACTTTGGAACAGATTTCCAAAATTAAAACGTCTTGGAGTGGATTTGCTGGTGTTTTTACAGTCTTTTATGTCCAACAATAAATATAATGAAAAATATTGTTTTCTTGCTCAGAATTTTTTTTGGGCCAAATAAAATCAGTTGCTTATCAACAGACAGTTTGTTGATAGTGTGACCATCTGTAGAGCATTTACAGATGGACTATCCAAATAAAGTGTGACCTCTGAAGCTAAGCCAAAGAGGTTTCCTTGAGATATACAAGGACGCGCAACACTCCAAAATATATCAAACTAAATGTAGCTCACCCATGTTTACCTTTAATAAATTATTAAATATTAAGCAAAGCTGAATAATTCAGTTTCTCTATGAATAGTCATATTCTCTATGCCTCAATTAGTTCATAGGTCAGTGAAAAGAAGTACCACCAGCAGGCCGCAGTGTTGCACTATAAAAAGTGGCGGTGACAGCAGAGGGAGCGGTTGGTTTTAATTATACTGAACAAAAATATAAAACGCAACATATACCAATTTCAAAGATTTTACTGAGTTACAGTTCATATGAGGAAATCAGTCAATTTAAATTCATTAGGCCCTAATCTATGGATTTCACATGACTGGGAATACAGATATGCATCGGTTGGTCACAAATACCTTAAGAAAAAGGTAGGGGCGTGGATCAGAAAACCAGTTAGTATCTATTGTGACCACCATTTGCCTCATGCAGCACGACACATCTCCTTTGCATAGTTGATCAGGCTGTTGATCGTGGTCTGTGGAATGTTGTCCCACTCCTCAATGGCTGTACGAAGTTGCTGGATATTGGTGGGAACTGGAACACGCTGTCGTACATGGCGATCCAGAGCATCCCAAACGTGCTCAACAGGTGACATGTCTGGTGAGTATGCAGGCCATGGACGAACTGGGACATTTTCAGCTTCCAGGAAATTCTGAAACATGAGGTGATGGCGGCGGATGAATGGCACGACAATGGGCCTCAGGATGTGTCACGGGATCTCTGTGCATTCAAATTGCTATTGATAAAGTGCAATTGTGTTCGTTGCCTGTAGCTTATGCCTGCCTGCCCATACCATAACCCCACCACCACCATGGGGCACTCTGTTCACAACGTTGACATCAGCAAACCGCACGCACACACGACGCCATACACGCGGTCTGAGGCCGGTTGGACGCACTGCCAAATTTATGGTAAAGAAATAAACATTCAATTCTCTGGCAACAACTCTGGTGGACATTTCTGCAGTCAGCATGCCAATTGCATGCTCCTTCAAAACTTGAGACATCTCAATAAAAAACAAAGTTTTTCATGGGATGAGTAGAAAATACTATATTTTGTGGAAATTGTTTTCGTACAGGTTTATGCAGAGTGTAAGCATCCTGCTCTAATAGCCAATCATTCACTTGAGCATTGCCTAACCTGCTACCTGTTTCTTCATCTATAGCTCTCTGGAGCCTCTCCTTCCCCCCAAAAGACCCTGGGTTAGAGGGGGTATAGTTAAAGACCCTTGGTTAGACGGGGTACAATAAATGTTTATCATTAAAAAAAAAAAAATAATAAAAAAAATGCAACATCTGTGGAATTTTGTCGTGTGACAAAACAGCACATTTGAGTGGCATTTTATTGTCCACAGCACAAAGTGCACCTGTGTAATGATAAAGTTTAATCAGCTTCATGATATGCCACACCTGTCAGGTGGATGGACTATCTTGGCAAAGAAGAAATGCTCACTAACAGGGAAGTAAACAAATTTGTTCACATTTGCGACAAAAACGTTTTTGGAGTGTATGGAACATTTCTGGGATCTTTTATTTCAGCTCATGAAACATGGGACCAACACTTTACATGTGGGATTTATATTTTTGTTCAGTGTAGTAATGAGGTAACACATACAGCAATGAATGGTTGCATGCCAGTAGTGAAGCTCCTGCTCCCTCTACTGTATGGCCTCCCTTCAGAGCTCACTTTGCATCAAGCCACAGTGATCATTGTCCAGGGATGGAGGGGAGTGGCAAAGAGCATTCACTTCAAAAGCTCTTCAGCCTCAGCATTTACAATATTTCCCACCAGATACATGTAGAGCATCTCACATCAAATCATGGCTAGCAAACACAATGTAATAGCGATTTCAAGGGCCATGAGAATACAGTTGAGTAAGATGTTAGTAAGTTTAGCAATTAATGGTCTCCCATTTAGATTTCAGCATTTTCACACCAGCTCTGCCATTTCAGTGGAAATGAGTGACTAGTCTAACCTGTCCATTGACAATTCATGGAAATCCTGGAAAATGTGTAAATTAAAAACGACTTTAAACTTTAGTCATGAAGTCTTTATTTTAGTACAAATATTGTAATATCAAATTATGCACATTGTTAACAGGTGTGTACTAGATCATCAATATGCAACTCAGGTAAAAAAAGAAAGAAAAGATTAATGTTATATAATTAAAATACTGCCCATGGTAAAGTAATTTAACGCCACTTTAACTTACTTAAATAAAAAATAGTCAACAAACAATAAATAAGCAGATTAGCATTGTGTTGAGTTGGTGTAGATCTCATGGTTTGGAGTTGATTCTTCGGCCACATTCTTTTAGGTCTTCGAGAAGTATCCTCAGCTCCACCTGGTTGCCATCCACCTGGCTGCCTTGGCTCTTCTCCACAACGGCGCAGTTTTGCTGTAGTAAGAGAGCATCATCAGAAGTCAACACCAAAGACACTCCCTCACCCAGCGCATGTACCTTCATTTGGTCACGTCTTCTTAAGAGGGAGAAACCACTGCAGGTCAATGAGCTGCTTTATTAATAGAACACTTTAGTAACTTACATGTTTGTTGTAAACAGTCAGATGTCGGACAAACTCTTTCCCCTCACCAAACATGTCCTTTTTCACAGAGGCCAAGATTGTCTCAGCTTCGCAGAAGAACTCCTATAAAATAACATGTTTCGTTAAATAAAGTTTCCACATATTCAAGCACCATTCATATCAACATATCTCAATTTTTCACATCAACTGTAAATATTATTCAATTAAACATATGATCTTATTAACACCAAAATGTCTTAAGAGGGCAGAACATTTAATCACATCACCTTGCATTTTGTGGTGGTCTTAGTCAAATGTGTGACATCTTTGACGAATGTCTTCGGAAGATCCTAGAGTAAAAGGCAATTGTGAGATGTTAGTTGCACCCTTAAGGCAGAGGAATCCTATAGAATATAATTAGTGTGGCTCTTTGCCATTGTCAACAAGCTAACCCAACGTTTCATTTGTAGCTGTTTGATCAGCTCTTACCTTTAGAGTGTGTATGTAGTGTCCTGCCAAGTCAATAACTTTCTCTAAATTGGGATTGTGATTTCTATGCTGCCGGTGCGCTGCAGGCAGAATTCCAGAGTCAACTAGCAAAATCGCAACAGAGAGGAGAAAGATCACAGTCTTCATCTTTGGTTGGGTTGATTTGCCTAAGCTAAGTAGTACTAAAGAAGTCCTTGTACTTTAGAGAAGTTGAGGTGCCAGCAGGTAATAATTTAAAGCCAAATGTGAGGACTACTCAGTGAACAGATTATTTATACACAGGACCCAGCATATTTTTTTTCATACATTTTATTGCAGTGTCAGCTGATGCAGACTCAAATATACAGTTTGAGACACATTATGAATATCTTGATTGAGATGTGGTTGATTAGCAAGCGTCACCAAGACCAGAGGCGTTTCGCCGAATACCGGATAAAAGTGGTAACCAACGACAGGGCCTCAAGGTCTTATCTGCCAATTAATCTAATTAACTTCATCCTGTCACAGAACAGAAATCCCTCCTAAATCAGAAGTGAACAGAAACTACTATGGTCTTCTTTAGGCACAGATCCCAACGCCAAGTGGAAAACAGTACTGTAGTGCAGTTTTTTTTTCTCTTGAGTCAACTAAGGCATTTTATAATATTTTTTTAATTACATTTGTAGTGCCATGTGCCTATTATAACGATCATGGCCTTGATAGACAAGTATCAATCAAGTCTTTGGATGGTGTCTGACAGACACTCAGTGCAGGTAGGAGGTGAGGGAGGAGACGCTGCACTTGGTGATCTCAGAGCACTGGTCCATGTTCTTCCTGATACGGTAGAAGTGTTCCACGTAGTTGGAGCGCCCCAGGAGCTCCACAAAGTCCTCGTCGTGGGTGATGATGAGCAGCTGGAAGTTGCGCTGGCGCGAGCGGCTCTTGATGATTCTGAGCAGAGAAAAGTAGTGTAAAAATATTTGTACAATAGTATTCCTATACTACTAACTTACTTTTCTTCAATGACAACAGCCACGCACTGCACGAATCCTTCCAAATTCTGCAGTCAGGTAGAATACTAAAAAGGTGCCACTGGCAAGCAATAACATCCTAAAGAAATCCTTCATCCTCTCAGCCGTAACCATCCTAATAAGGAATCTGCTGAACTAACATGTACTTGCCTTTAAACTTAGTTATACTGGGGTGGATGAACATTTTATGATCGCATGGGTTCAGGTAAATGAGATGAACACTGGATGGTTTCTAACCAAAAATATTACAATTCATGTAGCAAGAGTCATTATACAGAGATACATCTTCCAGCGGGCTGGATATAAGGGCTGGTAGAGCCCCAAAGACTAGACTGGATTTGAGATGATTTAAATACATTAAGCTAACTGCAGAGAGGGGGGAGGGGGAGCTTTACATCCATAGATATTACTTTGTGGTCAGAGAGCCCAAAGTCTGAACCAGTCAGGTTGTCTATGGTAATACCGATGGGCTACACCAGGTCTAGCGTGTGACCACGATTATATATGTGGCAAAGTCAAAGATTATGGGCTGGGTAAAGCCAAGGGAGTCAAGCAGAACAAGGAATTCGGAGGCAAAACTGTCACTGCCAGAGTCAATATGTATGTTGAATTCCCCCAATAGCAGCAAGGCGGAGCACAGAGTGGTGATGAGTTCAGTTAGAAACTCTGGGTTAGGTTTGGGACAGACAGTTCAGCTAGAACCTCGGTTAGGTTTGGGGCAGACAGTTCAGCTAGAAACCCTGGGTTAGGTTTGGGGCAGACAGTTCAGCTAGAAACCCTGGGTTAGGTTTGGGGCAGACAGTTCAGCTAGAAACCCTGGGTTAGGTTTGGGACAGACAGTTCAGCTATAAACCCTGGGTTAGGTTTGGGACAGACAGTTCAG
>QNTS01000530.1:168961-248228 GCA_003317085.1 Hucho hucho
GAAAGTCCGTGTTGCCCAGCGACAGCCCCAAAACATCACTGCTCTAGAGGAGATCTGCATGGAGGAATGGGCCAAAATACCAGCAACAGTGTGTGAAAACCTTGTGAAGACTTACAGAAAACGTTTGACCTCTGTCATTGCCAACAAAGGGTATATAACAAAGTATTGAGATAAACTTTTGTTATTGACCAAACACTTATTTTCCACCATAATTTGCAAATAAATTCATTAAAAATCCTACAATGTGATTTTCTGGATTTTTTTTCCTCATTTTGTCTGTCATAGTTGAAGTGTACCTATGATGAAAATTACAGGCCTCTCTCATCTTTTTAAGTGAGAGAACTTGCACAGTTGGTGGCTGACTAAATACTTTTTTCCCCCACTGTATTCCAAATTCCAGCCTCTGATTGTTAGTTCAAAATTAAGGCAGGTATAACACAATCAATTCCATATTGTCTTATGGAACCTGGGAGGCACTGATTAGCATCAGAAGCATACGTGGGTTTAAACATGTTGGGTTTTGGGACCACTCCCAGGTGCAGGTGAGCACGGTCAAGGAGGCATTCTTACCTGCGTAGCTGCAGGACCTGCATGTTCCCCATATCCTTCGCCACAGCCTCTCGTTTCTTGGTCACGTCCTTCAGCTCTTCGATGCGCTTCCTCAACGTCAGGTTGTCCTGCAGCCAACGCTCTTGGACCTTCAATGATATCACACTGTCATCCAGATCTCAAGTTCACAGATTTCACCCAACATTACAACTTGTTTTCATTGTTCCTTCATAAAAGCGCACTGGTAACTTACTGAATGGGGGAGCAAAAGGAGAGAGACATAATTAGGGAAAAGAGATATGCCATCTGAGCTCACCTTCTGAGTGTCTATGTCCTGCCTGATGTTTCCACTGTCTTTGTTAATCTTCTCCCGTTGCTTCTCTGCCTCATGGACCTGAGTGTTAGTGTCTTGGAGCTCCCCCTCTTTTTGCTTCAATAGAAACAACACATGACAAATGTGGCAAAAGAGATTGAGACAATTCTTATGAGAGGATGAGGAACGAATAGAACCAATGTTTACCTCTTTGTAATCATCCTTGCCCTCATCTGTGTATCTGGTAATCTCTCTTTCAAAGGCGGCCATGCTTTTAACTTTGTCTTTGATGCTATTTATCTGGGATGGAGGGAATGAACAGGTGGTTAGAAGTGCTACTTTAAAATAAATTGTAACGATCTCGGCATGACTGAGACATGGTATGCAATTAAACCTGTTCCCAGACACGCAGTTGTGTGATTTCACACAAATTAAATGACAAATACTTTGTTCACTATGGTCACACTCACTATGGCCAACTTTTAATCGTTGATGTACCAGGCTTATATGCGCAATAGCCTGGGGACAAGGTTAGTAGGCGATAGACATTAAGTTCTCTAGTGACTGGAGGAACACTGTTTTCAAACTTAATATGCAGTCCTCCATTAGCACTGTGAAAGAATTAGCAAGAAAGACAGTTAAATAATACAAAACAGAAAGGAGGTGGTGGTACCTTCTCTTGTCCCTCCTCCTGCCTCTGCTTCCTGCGCTCCATCAAGTCCAGCCTCTCCTGCTGCAGCTTCTCCAGGGTGGTGGCCAGAGGGGACACCTGCTCCTTAGATTCCTGAACACAATACAGGGAGGAGACAACCTTGATACACTGATAAAGCTATACACCATGACCATCTTATTACTAAGACCACAAAACTTCAGAGCCAATACAGAAGAATACATGTTATAACCGTCAAACCACCTGCTGCTAGACAGTTCTACCAACACAGGTTTTAGTATGATTCCAGATAGTTCCCTCAGACAGGTCACTGATCTGAGTGGAGTTTTACCTTGATCTCTCTGTGCAGAGCCTGAATCTCAGTGGTAAACTCCACACACTGCTCCTCCAGCTGCTGCTGCTTCTGCATGTTACTGGAGATCTGCAGTTTCTCCGCCCGGGTCTCGTTCATGCTGCTCTTCAGGCTCTGGATCTGCTCCTGCTGGTCCTGGATCAGTTTACGCTTCAGCTCCATCTTGCTGGACGCTGGATGAATCAAATAACATTGGAATTTATAGTAATACAGTATAAGGGTGGAATGGATATTATGATATACCTATGTAACACACAGCATATGATCCTGGGTCTCCCACGTGAGCAACCCACGTCTTAGACCAAGAGGCTTTGAAGTTAACAGGCGACTCAGGACAGCTACATTCACCCACATTTGAACTCCTCCCCCAAGAGAGACCACCCCACATTGGGCGACAATGTAACACGTGGGATATGAACCCGGGTCTCCTGCGGGAGCAACCAAAGTTCAGTGGTGTAAAATACTGAAGTAAAAATACTTGAAAGTACTACTTAACTTCTTAGGGAGTAGCGCACGAGGTGACCGTTTTGGAGAGCCTGGCGTGCCCAAAGTAAAATGCCTCCCATTCAGGCCCAGAAAATAGGATATGCACATATACCATTGGATAGGAAACACTCTGAATTTTCTAAAAGTGTTAACCATTTGTCTGTGAGTAAAACAGAACGGATATGGCAGGGGAAACCCCGAGGAATTTCTGTCCTGGAAAAAGTGGTTTTGACAGAGTGCCTCGTTTGGAACCCCTCCCTTATGAAAATGCCCATATAAGGGCATATGACTGCAGAACCTATCGCTTCCTCTGGATGTCAACAGTCTCGAGACAGTGTTCAGACTTTTTGGGGATGCTATTAGAGCAGAGAAGAAGAGAAATCAGGAAGTGTCCCCTTGGATGTCAATAGGAGAGGACGTGCGCTCCCGAGAAGGAACGCTCTGTGTTTTATTCCGTTCTTATAGCCCAGTTTATATTCCGGTTGATTTATTATAGTAAATATACATAAAAGTGTTCCTAAGGATACATTTAAAATGATTTTTGATTGTTCTTGGACAAGTTTATAGGTATAAGTTGAACGAGTTCTCTTCACGTTTCAATGGACGAGTGGAGGCTGTAGTTTCTGATTATAACGCGCGAACCAAACGGAGATTTATGGATATAATACATTACTTTTTCTAACAAAAGAACCATGGATTGTCTTCGTTGGACACTTTGGAAGCCATCAGCAGAAGTTCTTCAACAGGTAATTGATTTGTTTTCGCTGTGAAATGTGTTTTGTGTGAACCGTGAAGGCTAATGAATTCATGGTAATGGGAAAAATAGTAAAGGTGCTACCCTCAAACAATCAAATGTGCTGCTTTCGCCGTAAAGCCTTTTTTAAATCTAACAACGCTGTGATATTGCCAAGAAACAGAGCTTTTGATGAGTATGAAACACTTTTATATTGGTGCATGTTTAATAATTCAACTTTTGGATTTTGAATTTGGCGCCTTGCATTTCACCTGGTAGTGTCGGGATTGGGGCGCTGGCGCCCCACCACTCCCTAAGTTAAGTAGTATTTTGGGGGTATCTGTACTTTACTATTTATATACTTTTTTTTACAACTTATACTTTTACTTCACTACTTTCCTAAAGAAAATCATGTACTTTTTAATCCATACATTTTCCCTGAAACCCAAAAGCACTCCTTACATTTCTTATGCTTAGCAGGACAGAAAAACGGTCCAATTCACACACTTCAAGAGAACATCACTGGTCATCCCTACTGCCTCTGATCTGGCGGACTCACTAAACACACATGCTTAGTTTTTGTATTATGTCTGAGTGTTGGAGTGTGCCCTTGGCTATCTGTAAACTTAAAAAATTAAGAAAACGGTGCCGTCTGGTTGCTTAATATAAGGAATTTGAAATTATTTTTACTTTTACTTTTGAAACTTAAGTATATTTCAGCAATTATATTTACTTTTGATATGTATTTAAAACCAAATACTTTTATAACTCAAATAGTACTTTACTGGTCATTTAAAAAAATTCTAAGGTATCTTTACATTTACTCAAGTATGATCACGTGACCATGACCGACTCATGTCCACTTCACCTACACTGAATTGATCTATAGGCTAATATATGTCATCATAGATGTAATATGTACATGAAGGAACAACAATTCCATTCACTAACAGCTAAAGTAGATTTCCTATAAGGAAATCCAACTTCCAGTCTGGCATTTTACAGTTGCTCAACAGGTCTTGCTGAGGAGGCCCCAGTGTAACATTAGCCCCAGGCAGGTCGTACTTGTGTCCAGGCGGTGCTGGGTCTCCTGTTTCTCCTGGTTGACCTGCTGAATGGTGCGGCTCAGGTCCACTCCCTGCAGCTTGGCAGCTTGCTGGGCTATCTTCCTCTCCACATCCTTCAGGTCCAGCTGGAGACCAAGGACACACACAGACAGAGGAGGTTACCACAACAGTCAAGGATGGAAGAAAGGAGGGGAAAGAGAGAAACATAGAAAGAAACAGAGAGAAACTATCCCCAGATATCCAGATAGTTGAAATACATGTGTTTCAAAGATGTATTATTCCTTTTTTTAAAACTTCAAATGGGGACTTGCTTACGCGACTCGGGAGAGAGCCGGTGCGCTGCATTCTGCTTGTTTCAGCAGAAGGGTGGGGGAGCGGCGGGAGAGGAGCAGGGGCTGGTGTGTGTGTTGCATGGACGGAGACAGAGGGAGATAAAGTAGCCAAACCGACTCGCGCTAGTTAGAACAAGTTGTTGCTGCCATTGGTTATGTATCATACATTCTGGTAGTGCCTTGTCTTCACAGCATCAGATTGATGTAAAGATTTAGCTAGCCAGCTAGCTAGCTACAGTAGCCAGCTAAGTTAGCAGTACATCTTTTTTATTTTTAAAATGGGTCGCACTGTCATAAAACCATTATTTTATAAAAATGTCAAATGTAAATGGGTCTATCCTTGTAGGCTATATAGCAATGTCACAGATTTGTTATTTTATACAAAGCCTTTTCATTGTTAAAGGTGCAATATGCAGTAGTGCTGAGCAATTAGTGCTTTTCTAGGTCGGTTCGGTTTCAGTTATAAAACAAATCTTGCGGTTTTCGATTGAAGTTACATTTTTAGTTTTACATTAAATGTATTATGAAATAATGACAATTATTTTAGAGCTTTTTAAATGGAAATTCCAAAGCCCAAAATAGTGAACATTCAATAAGGACTGGGCAGTATACTGTATTTTACTATATACCGGTATTGATGCACGGCCAGGTTTGGGTTTTTACTTTACCTTCTAGAACGATATTCTAATGTTTGGTTTGTTTAATGTGATACGCCGTGTAACGTCTATTTTTATAGTTTACTCCGCTACTCGAGTCCTCTCTCCAAGCTGTTTTCCACACAGACCAAGCCCCGCCCCCTGGCACTCAAGGAGCGCATTTGTTGTTGCTCGACCACAAGACGCTTGCTTTCACAATGGTGATGACTACAATGCGGTTTCCACCCTGCTTCTTAATATAAATCCACAAGTGCTATATCATTACGCGATTAGTTTGTCTTTGATCCTGGGGCTAGTTAGCTAGCAAGCGGTCTAACTAGCTCAAAAGAGGAATTATAAAAAAATAAAAATATTTAACTAGGCAAGCCAGTTAAGAACAAATTATTTTTTTACAATGACGGCCTACCCCGGCCAAACCACGACGACACTGGGTCAATTGTGTGCCACACTATGGGACTCCCAATCATGCCCGGATGTGATTCAGCCTGGATTCGAACCAGGGACTTTAGTGATGCCTCTTGCACTGAGATGCAGTGCCTTAAACCGCTGCGCCACTCAGTAGCCCTGGAAGACAGGCAAAGCCTGAATATGTTAGCTACATGAAGTAGCTAAGATTCTTTTCTTTTTTTACATAGCCAAAGATAGGGTGCCCTAGGAAAGCCTGACCAACACTTTGGTTCCTAACCTGTCACAACTCCTCCTCCCCGGCATTTTCATTCGTTGTCATGTCAAACACTGTATTCAAAGTGCCCACTGTGATATTTTTTTTAGCCCTTTTTCTCCCCAATTTCGTGGTATCCAATTGGTAGTTAAAGTCGAAACACAACCCTGCCAAGCCGCACTGCTTCTTGACACACTGCTCGCTTAACCCGGAAGCCAGCCGCACCAATATGTTGGAGAAAACACTGTACACCTGGCGACCGAAGTCAGCGTGCATGCGCCTGGCCCGCCACAAGGAGTCGCTCGAGTGCGATGGGACGACATCCTGGCCGGCCAAACCCTTCCCTAACCCGGACGACGCTGGTCCAATTGTGCGCTGCCTAATGGGCCTCCTGGTCGTGGCAGGCTGTGACACCACCTGTGATCGAATCCGGGTCTGTAGTGACGCCTCTAGCACTGCGATGAAGTGCCTTAGTCCGCTGGGGACCACTTATCTTCTAACAATAGAATTAGAATAATCATAATTTTTTCTATAATTCCAACAGTTCACCCAAGTGTTTTGATCTAAATGGCAAGTCAAATGGCAATTGCAACATTTGGTTAAAAAGTAAGGCCTAGATTCTTTCCACATATCGTTCAGCCCTACGAGGTAGAGTGTAAATGATCTCAAATGAGTGCAGGAAATGCAGAAATTGATGAAGGCATAATTTTTTGTTTTGTTTTATACTGCTCAATTATATGTCAACCAATCAGAATGGAGAGAGACACCTTGAAATCACTTAGAATGTACGTGTTGCCACCCTAGGGTCACGCACTACTCATAAAGCAAATTATCCAAAAACATAAAATACCGGCTAAAATCTAAAAAATACTGTGATATTATATTTTGGCCATATCACCCAGCCCTAAATTCAATTGACAAAATATTTAAAATATTCCATCGTCTCCGTCAGTCCACATGGGCAGACATCAATAGAAAAATACTATGACATTTTTTTTCAGTTGTGTATATTACTGATTCTTTTTAATTCCTTAAAGTCATCATCTCATCTCTGCTCAAGCAGTAGCAGCCAGACAACGTCTCTCTGTACTTCCCACACTGTTCGGTCTTTAGTCATCCTATTTCACTAGGCTAGCTGCAGAGCTGTCTAAGAAAATCCTTTTACTAGTTCATCAAAGACGATAAGGCATACCTTCATGAACTCTCTCTTCTCTGTAAAGAAACAGCATGTTGGGCTCACAAAAAACTAAAATCATATAAATGGAATTCCAAGTAATTTAACCAACGTTAGTCAATTAGTGGATTTTATAAGCGCAAAAAAATATGCAGAAATTGCTGCCATTTCCCCAAATTCTCATATAATTAGCTTTTTTGTTGTCAAACTTAAATTAGGCAATGTATACATTACGTGTACAAAAATAATACATATCCTAATATTGAGTTGCACCCTGTCCTTTGGGTGGTGGACCATTATTGATACACACAGGACAATTGTGTGGAAAAACCCAGCAGCGTTGCAGTTCTTGACAAACTCAAACTGGTACACATGACACCTACCATATCCCATTTACATTTACAAGTATTCAGACCCTTTACTCAGTACTTTGTTGAAGCACCTTTGACAGCAATTACAGCCTCAAGTCTTCTTTGGTATGACTCTACAATCTTGGCACTCCTGTATTTGGTGAGTTTTTCCCCATTCTTCTCTGAAGATCCTCTCAAGATCAAGCTCTGTCAGGATGGATGGGGAGCGTCGCTGCACAGCTATTTTCAGGTCTCTCCAGAGATGTTCGAGCGGGTTGAAGTCCGGACTCTGGCTGGGCCACTCAAGGACATTCAGAGAATTGTTCCAAAGCCACTCCTGTGTTGTCTTGGCTGTGTGCTCAGGGTCATTGTCCTGTTGGAAGGTGAACCGTCGCCCCAGTCGGAGGTCCTGAGCAGGTTTTCATCAATAGCTCTCTGTACTTCGCTCCGTTCATCTTTCTCTCGATCCATCCACACAGCATGATGCTGCCACAACCATGCTTCACTGTAGGGATGGTGCCAGGTTTCCTCCAGACATGACACTTGGCATTCAGGCCAAAGAGTTCAATCTTGGGTTTCATCTGACCAGAGAATCTTGTTTCTCATGGTCAGAGTCCTTTAGGTGCCTTTTCACAAACTCCAAGCGGCCTGTCATGTGTCTTTTACTGAGGAGTGGCCAATCTCCGTCTGGCCACTCTACCATCATGTCCAAATCAATTGAATTTACCATCAAGGATGATCAATGGAAACAGGATGCACCTGAGCAGTTTCGAGTCTCATAGCAAAGGGTCTGAAAAAACAAAAATGAGGTATTTCTGTATTTATTTATACAAAAAAAAAAAACTGTTTTGGATTTGACAAAACATTTAGGTATTTCATCCATTATAGAATAAGGCTGTAACGTAACATAATGTGGAAAAAGTCAAGGCTTCTGAATACTTTCCGAACGCACTGCATATCATTTTTCAAAAAAAGAAAAAGAATACTCTCGCAAGTAAACGAATACTACGACCGTTTGGATATTCAAATAACCTAGCCCATCCCTAAAAGAAACACAGAGAAAAACATTGAAAGATTGACAGCTCTATATGGTGACTTTCACATTAAGAATGAAGATCACACAGGCCGTGTTATGTTAATCGTTATTTGGTGTGACCTGGTATCTGTCCATGAGGGAGATGTCCTGCAGGCAGGCCTTGGCTGTGTCCTCCTCTGACATCAGAGTGGACAGCAGGGTCTCCTGCTCCTCCACGTCCCCCTTCAGCCTCTCAATGTCCCGGTTCACGTTCTGCAGCCGGTTCCTCAGCTCAGGAAGCTCCTTCTCCTGCAGCTCAGCAATTGACTGCCTGGTGGTTACCACAGCACAGAATAGGGCCTGGGTCAGCTACTCATGTGGATCAACTGAGACGAGAGTAGCATATGGCTTAGGTGGAGAAAGGGTTAAGATAATGGGACATGAGCAGTGGAGCAGGACATTTACAACAGTTTTGAGTGATAGTTCTGGCCCAGTCAAACAGCAACAAGCCATTCAAAATGACATATGTTTTTTATATTCACATCCATCTATTATGAAGTACCAGAACATGATCCTCTCTCACAGGTTATGTGCAGCAGCTGCCTGATCAAGATGTGTGCCTCTGCTTTGTACAGGCATCCACTACCATCTAGTGGAAGAATTGCAACCTAATTCAAAAGCCTATCTTCTCCAATGAAAATGCACAAGCAGTAAGTACTCGCCCATCTATTCTAACCTGACAGGTTTGAGAGCCATCATGTCGTCCTTTCTCCTCTCCTTCCTCTTCAGGTCCTGCTCAGTGTTCTTCAGCTTGTCAGGGACCAGGCGCAGCTTGGACTGCATGTCGTTGATGACGTCCTGGAGCTCGGCCTCCGAGGGGAAGATGCGCTGGCACACGGGGCAACAGGGCTCGCCCTCCTCTGTCAGCTGACTGATGAACTGCGTGTACACGGCTGTGGCTCCCGCCAGCATGGCTGAGCGCACACAGACAAGGTTAATAGTATCTCCGACATTATTCAAAACAGATCAGAAAAAAATATACAGTACAAGGCAATAGTTTGGACACACCTACACATTCCAGGGTTTTTCTTCATTTTTTTACTATTTTCTACATTGTAGAATAATAGTGAAGATATCAAAAATATTAAATAACACATATGGATACATGTAGTAACCACAAAAAAAAAAGTGTTAAATCAAAAATATATTTTTTATTTGAGATTCTTAAAAGTAGCCACTCTTTGCCTTGATTACAGTTTTGCACACTCTTGGCATTCTCTCAACCAGCTTCATGAGGTAGCCACCTGTAATGCATTTCAATTAACAGGCGTGCCTTGTTAAAAGTTAAATTGTGGAATTTCTTTCCTTCATAATGCGTATGAGCAACATCAGTTGTGTTGTGACAAGATAGAGATGGTATACTGAAGATAGCCCTATTTGGTAAAATATCAAGTCCCTATTATGGTAAGAGCAGCTCAAATAAGCGAAGAGAAACGACCGTCCATTACTTTAAGACGTGAAGGTTAGTCAATGCGGAACATTTCAAGAACTTTGTAAGTCTCTTCAAGTGCAGTCTCAAAAACCATCAAGCGCTGTGATAAAACTGACTCATGAGGACCGCCACAGGAAAGGAAGATCCAGAGTTACCTCTGCTGCAGAGGATAAGTTAGAGTTCACTGCACCTCACATTTAGAATTCAAGGCACACTTAACCAGCATGGCCACCACAGCATTCTGCAGCGATATGCCATCCCATCTGGTTTGCGCTTAGTGGGACTATCATTTGTTTTTCAACAGGACAATGACCAAAACACACCTCCAGGCTGGCTAAGGGCTATTTAACCAAGGAGAGTGATGGAGTGCTGCATCAGATGACCTGGCCTCCACAATCACCCGACCTCAACCCAACTGAGAAGGCCTAGGATGAGTTGGACTGCAGAGTAAAGGAAAAGCAGCCAATAAGTGCTCAGCATATGTGGGAACTCCTTCAAGACTGTTGGAAAAGCATTCCTTATGAAGCTGGTTGAGAGAATGCTAAGAGTGTGCAAAGCTGTCATCAAGGCAAAAGGTGGCTACTTTGAAGAACTTCAAATATAAAATATATTTTGATTTGTTCAACTTTCTTGGTTACTACATGATTCCAAATGTGTTATTTCATAGTTTTGATGTCTTCACTATTATACTACAATGTATAAAAGTCCTTGAATGAGTAGGTGTGTACAAACTTTTGACTGGTACTGTATATATCTCCATGGCCGGCAACAAACACCTCACAGTAAGGGGATACATTTAATCACAAAAGCTACAATACCTCCGGTATAAATTAAACCTCATATCCAACTCGTGGGCCTGTTAGTTACCTCTCTGCTTGGAAGTCTTCTCCAGGTCTTCCTGCAGCTTGCCCAAGTCCTGCTGGAAGTCCTGACTGCCACACACGTTGAACATCTTCTCCTCATAGCTGGCCAGCTGCTGCTCCTTCCTCCTGATCTCTGCTGTGATGTGGCTCTTATTCTGCTCCCCCGACGTCAGCTCCTTACTGCAAGCACAGAGTCACATAGACTTCAGCAACTTCTTACTGCAACAACACGACGACAGAGCAGATACTGTATTCATTTGGCCATGTTTGACAGAAGCACTCACTTGAGCTTGGCCAGTTTCTCCCTGGTGGAGTTGATCTCTTTGGACTTGGCGTGGATCCAGTCCTCCAGCTCCCTCTTCTTAGGGAAGTGACCCAGCAAGGACACCAGATCATCACTGTGCCTCGACTTGATCTTCCTCACCTGATCTTCTTTATCTGTCTGAGGGAAGAAGAGGCCCACAGGCTCACGTTACCACGGGCCAGGTTGAGAGTGACCTTGTGTTCCTTGTCATGGGTCAGGTTTGGGCCACAAACTAAACAATGAAGCGTACATCTTGTATACTCAGGTAGTTGTGCGTATGATGAAGAAAATAAAGAATTAACAATGCAGACCTGCGCAGGGCTCACTACATTTCTCACATCTCAATTGTGTAGATTGATAATCTTTTAAGCTGTATCATGTAATTTAGCATATGCCAGTATCTTTTATTATTGTTCTGAGCTGACACTACCTTATCCTTCTTGAGCATGTCCATCTGTGTGCGTGTGGTGGTGTGTGTGTTAAGGGTCTCCATTTCATGGTCCAGCCGGCGCTGTGTGCGGTCCAGCTCAGCTTTGTCCTTCTGGAGCTCCAGCACCTCGGCCTTCAGCCCGTCCACATTGGAGCTCTGCACCGCGCTCTCCAGCTCACGCTCCTGCAGAGAGACACCGCAGATACACACAGGAATATCACGCACTTCAGTTTCCCCAACTACTACTTAGAGGCAGGACTACTATTCAACATGTAGTTGTTTGCAGCTCTGGATGTTCCTTCGTTTATCTAAGAAAACAATCTACGGGGACACTAATTTAAACCCAGAAGTAAACCACATCTAGTGAACACTCCGTAACTTTATCTAAGGGATAAACAACACATTCACAGATAAATCGCAGACAATGTGTTGTGCTCCTACCGCTTTGGTGAGCTCTGTCTCCAGTTCCTGCAGCCGGGAGGAGGAGCCCTCCAGTCTCTGCAGGTCAGACTTGACGTTCCTCAGCTCCTGCTGCTTCTTAACCTGCAGGTCTTTCTTCAGCTCCATGGTCCTCTCCAGACCAGTCTTCTTGTCTCGTATCTCATCGATGCTCTGCTGCTTCATGGTCTCCTTCTCTTGTATATCCCTCTGGAACACAGTTTGGAATACAGATGAATGGCTTGGAAGAACATAGTTATACAACATGAATAGGGCCAGGAGGAGTCAGTTTAGGGTCAGTTTCCTGACCGTCAAATATTTATCAATGGAACAGAGCTGCATCTTTCCAAACTTTGTGTGGAAGGGACTTTCTCTTACCATGACCAGGTTGGCGGCCTCAGTCTCCTGGTCGAGTCTCTCTTTGACCTGGCGGTTGAAGCTCTGCAGCTGTCTGTCATTGAAGGGGGACCGGTCGTAACCCTCCATCTCCAGATAGGCTGCCAGGGCTCTCACCTGGGAGTCACGATTCTTCATGTTCTGGGCATGGCGATCAGCCTCCAGCTGGAGACGACCTTAACGGAGGAAAGAAACACAACATGATCAATATCAGAGTAGCACCACTAATGATAATCAACATGATCTATCAGGTTTTTTGGTTGTGTGTGTAGACCAACCAATACACATCAGTCTCGTGCAGGGTTTCCCAAACTCCGTCTTGGGGCCCCCCCTGGCTGCACATTTTGGTTTTTTCCCTAGCACTGCACAGCTGATTCAAATAACCAAAGCTTGATGAGTCGGTTATTCGAAACAGCTAGGGCAAAAACCAAAACGTGCACCCAGGGGAGGCCCCAGGTCTGAGTTTGGGAAAACCTGGTTTAGTGCAGGGGTCTCCAACAGGTAGATCACAGCCCACCTACGAGTAGCTTGCAAATTCATTCTGAAAGTACATGCATTTTTTTCATGTGTTGCATGCAAACTGTGGTAAACAAAGCTCCTGGCTACTGTAGTCCCGTGTCGCTCACTTGGTAGAGCATGGTGTCTGCAACACCAGGGTTGTGAGTTCGATTCCCACGGGGGACCAGTATGAAAATGTATGCTCTCACTACTGCAAGGTGCTCTGGATAAGAACATTTGCTAAATTACTAAATGTAATGTAAAATGTGCTATCCAATCAAAGCCACATTGACATTAAGTAGCCACAATGCAACAATATCTGCCAATTAATTTCCTTAATCCATCTGCCTGTTTGGTGCCTCACACACAAAAACTATGAAACAACACATGAAATCATGTAGTAACCAAAAGTGTTAAACAAATCCAAATATATTTGAGCTTCTTCAAAGTAGCCACCCTTTGCCTTGACAGCTTTACACACTTGGCATTCTCTCAACCAGTTTCATGAGGAATGCTTTTCAACAGTTCCCACATATGCTGAGGACTTGTTGGCTGCTTTTCCTTCACTCTGCGGTCCAACACATCCTAAACCATCTCAATTGGGTTGAGGTTGGGTGATTGTGGAGGCTAGGTCATCTGATGCAGCACTCCATCACTCTCCTTCTTGGTCAAATAGGCCTTACACAGCCTGGCGGTGTGTTGGGTCATTGTCCTGCTGAAAAACAAATGATAGTCCCACTAAGCCCAAACCAGATGGGATGGCGTATCGCTGGAGAATGCTGTGGTAGCCATGCTGGTTAAGTGTGCCTTGAATTCTAAATAAATCATTGCTTGTGTCACCAGCAAAGCACCCACACCATAAAAAAGCGAAACCTTGACCCAGAAAATATAAAAAACTATCGGCCTATATCGAATCTTCCATTCCTCTCAATTTTTTTTGAAAAAGCTGTTGCGCAGCAACTCACTGCCTTCCTGAAGACAAACAATGTATACGAAACGCTTCAGTCTGGTTTTAGACCCCACCATAGCACTGAGACTGCACTTGTGAAGGTGGTAAATGACCTTTTAATGGCGTCAGACCGAGGCTCTGCAACTGTACTCGTGCTCCTAGACCTTAGTGCTGCTTTTGATACCATCGATCACAACATTCTTTTGGAGTGATTGGAAACCCAAATTGGTCTACATGGACAAGTTCTGGCCTGGTTTAGATCTTATCTGTCGGAAAGATATCAGTGTGTCTCTGTGGATGGTTTGTCCTCTGACAAATCATCTGTAAATTTCGGTGTTCCTCAAGGCTCTGTTTTGGGACCACTACTGTTTTCACTATATATTTTACCACTTGGTGATGTCATTCGGAAACATAATGTTAACTTTCACTGCTATGCGGATGACACACAGCTGTACATTTCGATGAAACATGGTGAAGCCCCAAAATTGCCCTCCCTGGAAGCCTGTGTTTCAGACATAAGGAAGTGGATGGCGGAAAATTTTCTACTTTTAAACTCTGACAAAACAGAGATGCTAGTTCTAGGTCCCAAGAAACAAAGAGATCTTCTGTTGAATCTGACAATTAATCTTGATGGTTGTACAGTCGTCTCAAATAAAACTGNTAGTCTGGCCCAGGAGTGTGAAGGTGAACGGAAAGGCACTGGAGCAACGAACCACCCTTGCTGTCTTTGCCTGGCCGGTTTCCCCTCCACTGGGATTCTCTGCCTCTAACCCTATTACAGGGGCTGAGTCACTGGCTTACTGGTGCCGTGGCGGAGATCTTGTGGGCTATACTCGGCCTTGTCTCAGGATGGTAAGTTGGTGGTTGAAGATATCCCTCTAGTGGTGTGGGGGCTGTGCTTCGGCAGAGTGGGTGGGGTTATATCCTGCCTGTTTGGCCCTGTCCGGGGGTATCGTCGGACGGGGCCACAGTGTCTCCCGACCCCTCCTGTCTCAGCCCCCAGTATTTATGCTGCAGTAGTTTATGTGTCGGGGGGTTAGGGTCCGTCTGTTATATCTGGAGTATTTATTTTATCTGGTGTCCTGTGCGAATTTAAGTATGCTCTCTCTAATTATCTCTCTTTCTTTCTTTCTTTTTTTCTTCTTCTCTCTCTCTCTCTCTCGGAGGACCTGAGCATTAGGACCATTCCTCAAGGCCTACCTGGCCTGATGATTCCTTGATGTCCCGAGTCCACCTGGCCGTGCTGCTTCTCCAGTTTCAACTGTTCTGCCTGTTTTATTAACATCTTAAAATCTTGTCCATGTTCTGTTATAATCTGCACCCGGCACAGCCAGAAGAGGACTGGCCACCCCTCACAGCCTGGTTCCTCTCTAGGTTTCTTCCTAGGTTTTGGCCTTTCTAGGGAGTTTTTCCTAGCCACCGTGCTTTTACACCTGCATTGCTTGCTGTTTGGGGTTTTAGGCTGGGTTTCTGTACAGCACTCTGTGACATCAGCTGATGTAAGGGGGGCTTTATAAATAAATTTGATTTGATAACACTTCATCCTCCATGCTTCATGATGGGAACCACACATGCGGAGATCATCCGTTCACCTACTCTGCATCTCACACGGCGGTTGGAACCAAAAATCTCCATTTTGGACTCATCAGACCAAAGGACAGTTTTCCATTGCTTGAGTTTCTTGGCCCAAGCAAGTCTCTTCTTATTATTAGTGTCCTTTAGTAGTGGTTTCTTTGCAGCAATTCGACCATGCTGGCCTGATTCACGCAGTCTCCTCTGAACAGTTGATGTATCTTTTCTTAACTCCTTAGGGCTAGGGTCCCATTTTCCAAATTTTCACCTGTCTGACGTGCCCAAAGTAAAATGCCTGCCACTCAGGCCAAGAAACTAGGATATGCACATAATTAGTACTATTGGATAGGAAACACTCTGAAGTTTCTAAAACTGTTTAAAAAATGTATTTTTCTTGTGACTTTTCCTGGCTTTGAATGGCTGTTTATTGAAATCTCAAGTAGATAGGATTGAGGTTGCAGTACCTATGGCTTCCACTAGATGTCGACAGTCTCTGGACAGTGTAATGGAGCGTTTATAGTGGAAGAGAGTCAAAAGGTTGTCGATTTTGTATGACATACCAGGATATCCTTTCTGTGTAGTGCATGAGATACGCGGGAGCGAGCAGTGTTTACCTTCTGTATCCTGTAGGTTATTATCCGAGTGAAATATAATAGCCAATATAGATAAATGAATGCCTAAGGATAAATTATAAATGATGTTTGTTTTTTGGGGGAAAAGTTGACAGTTATAATTTGAACGCGTTCTCTTCACTGTACAACGGGCGAGTAGACTGGAAATGCTTGGTGGATTTTCTGATCATAACGCGCCAACCAAACAGAGATTTATGGATATAATGACTTTTTCTAACAAAAGAACCATGGATTCTCTTGTTTGGACACTTGGGAAGCCCTCAGCAGAAGATCTTCGAAAAGGTAAGTGATATTTTTTAGCTATTATATGAGTTTTGTGAGACCCGCGCTGGATTTATGCTAATGTAGAAAATATGTGAGGTGCAATCCTCAAACAATCAAATGTTGTGCTTTCGCCGTAAATCATTTTTGAAATCTGACAACGCTGTGATATTGCCAAGAAGCAGAGCTTTTGATGACTATGCAACACTTGAATGTTAAATATTACGAATTTTTATTTTTAATTTGCCGCGCTTTGTTTGCTCTGAAAACGAGCCCGCTAACGGGATCGGATCCCTAAGAAGTTAACCTCTGTGAAGCATTTATTTGGGCTGCAATCTGAGGTGCAGTTAACTCTAACAAACTTATCCTCTGCAGCAGAGGTAACTCTGGGTTTTCCTTTCCATCTTGTGGGTGGTATAGACTTTCCCCAAAAACCATGTCATATTAAAAATGTTTTGCATGTCAGCAATCAAGTTCAAGATGTAGAACTTTCAAAATACAGCCGGTATGATGCATTTTAAGGTGGAATTTCTCTCATACTAGAAAAGGTTGGAGACCCCTGGTCTAGTGCATCGATAAAGCAAATCATAAACACTGACAAACTGAAATATAAAATTACTTAAATGCACCCAACATAGAACTCTTCATGGTTATAAAGTGTAGTCACTCCAATGTCACACCTTGTTCAACTAGAAGGTCGGACTGGAGGCGGTTGAGTCTCTGGCACTCTCGCGCGGCTCGTTCCATCTCCCTCTGGCACTCTGTGAACCTCCTCTCCTTCTCCTTCACTGTCCTCTGGTGATTTTGGTACATCTCCTGCAGCTGCTCATCTGAGCCCTGGAACACCTGAGTTCGGCCATGCAGCCACACAACAGGGCTTCAGTTACACAGGCCACACAGATGGATTGGAACAGGTCTTGGACATGACAGGGACACAACCATTAAGGATGAAGGAAAGATGAATGAAAGGGAGAGAGCTCCAAAATGTGTTACAAGATATTTGTCTGAATAAAGATCTGTACTGTACTGACTAAAGCTGCAGAGTCCAATTCGTTATCTAATAGCGCTGAGATTATAGTACATTTCCTATACGCTAATTAAGCTCTTCTCAGAATGGACTATTGGTTCTTTGTTAGCAGGTGTTGAGCTCACAAACACTTAAAAAGGTGTTCTCCATTGATGAGAATGGAATAGTGCTCTACACTATGTTCCTGTGAAATGCATGTCACACCTGCTCCATTTTCTCCTCCAGTTCCTGGTTGTCTTCCTCCATCTGCTTCTTCCTGCTGTCTAAAGCCTTGATGTCGTTGTCGAGCCTCATCACTTTTCCCAGATTCTCATCAATGTCAACCAGTCGGTTCTGAAATAAAACAGGTAGAAATACTTAATGAGCGGTATAAATCTTGACTTTTTCCATTGCAGGCCTACATTTAGACAGGACAAAAAAAAAATGTTAGCCTCTAAATTGGCTTCTAAATAAGGCTCTATAGAACACTAACACAACATAAGCAGACGTAAACCTTTCATCTTGTCTAGAACTAATTCTCTATGGAATGAGGTCACACCTCCAAGGGTTCGATCTGGCTCTCTATCTTCTGTACGGCATCTTTGGAAGAGGCCAGCTGGGTCTCCTTGGTGGCAAGCAGCTCCCTGATCTCGAGGGCTTTCTCCTTGTTCAGCTTCAGGAACTTCAGCTCCACCTGGCACTCTCTCACCTCGTTAGACTGCTTGAGCCTCAGCTGCCTCAGCGTCTCCAGCACCTTGATGTACCTGACAGATAGAGGGAAAAGCATTGGTTCCCTAAACCCTTTATATCCATCAGGGTTGGGGTTAATTCTACAAATTCTAATCTAATTAAATGACCTCTCGCTATGAACTCAATTTAATTTCCTCTCAATTACATAAATGACATTCCCAATTCAATATTATTATTATTAACAATTCCACTAATTCCAATTTAATTCCCTTAGGCTTTCAGGCTGATCATGTCACGCTTCAAACAGCTTTGCTACACTGGAAATACAGACGTACAAGTGGAAACAAACCGTGGAGTAAATTTTTTATAATATTGAATTCCACTTAAATTAATTTCCAAATATTCATATTTTTACAAATCAATTCAACTGTCTTAATTCCAATTCAAGAATTGAATAAGAATTCCAAACTAAATTCCCTTGTCACTGAGTAAAGCACTAACCATAGAACATACAGTTAGGTTCCAGTAAAATGGGCTGAAGTGTGACTCTGAAAAGCACTACTCTAAGGGTACCTTGTGGCCGAGAAGATAGCATCAAATTTGGTCTTGAGGGGCTTCCCTTCTCCCAGGGGCCAGTTGGACTCCTCTTGGTGACAGAAGATGACATGGTCGAGGACAGCTTTGGACACCCCCAGCGCTGAGATCATCTCTCTGTCCAGCTCTGCACATTTAGAGCTCAGGCTCACCTTCTCTCCATGCCTGGGAAAGCATCAACGTTTAAAAGGTCCACCCCCCCCCCCCGTTTAAAAGTTTGGGGTCACTTAGAAATGTCCTTGTTTTGAAAAGAAAAGCACATTTTTTGTTCATTAAAATAACATAAAATTTATCAGAAATACAGTTTAGACATTGTAAATGTTGTAAATGACTATTAGCTGGAAATGGTAGATTTAATGGGATATCTACATACGCGTACAGAGGCCCATTATCAGCAACCATCACTCCTGTGTTCCAATGGCACGATGTGTTAGCTAATCCAAGTTTATCATTTTAAAAGGCTAATTGATAATTAGAAAACCCTTCTGCAATTTTGTTAGCACAGCTGAAAACTGTTGTGCTATTAAAGAAGCAATAAAACTGGCCTTTAGACTAGTTGAGTATCTGGAGCATCAGCATTTGTGGATTTGATTACAGGCTCAAAATGGCCAGAAACATAGAACTTTATTCTGAAACTCGTCAGTCTATTCTAGGCTAAAAACAAAGTCCACTATTGTGGCTAATCCTTATTGTGGCTAGCTTCACAGATGGGTCCGACCACCATCAATCAAATAACACCTGTCTTATAAATTAGGGTTATTTTAGATGACACCTAGCTATATAGTTAGCTAGCTAATGATAGCTACTGAAACAAGTGCTGCCAAGTGCTGAAGCACGTAGTGCGTAAAAATAGTCTGTCCTCGGTTGCAACACTCACAACCTAGTTCCAAACTGCCTCGGGAAGAAAAGTCAGAACAAGAACTGTTCGTCAGAAACTTCATGAAATAGGTTTCCGTGGCCGAGCAGCTGCAAACAAGCATGCAGATCACCATGCACAATGCTAAGTGTCGGCTGGAGTGGTGTAAAGCTTGCCACCATTGGACTTTGGAGCAGCGGAAACGCCTTCTCTGGAGTGATGAACGCTTCACCATCTGGCAGTCCGACGGACAAATCTGGATTTGGCGGATGCCAGGGGAACACTACCTACCCGAATGCATAGTGCCAACTGTAAAGTTTGGTGGAGGAGGAATAATGGTCTGGGGCTGTTCTTCATGGTTCGAGCTAGGCCCCTAAGTTCCAGTGAAGGGAAATCTTAAAACTACAGCATACAATGACATTCTAGATGATTCTGTGCTTCCTACTTTGTGGCAACAGTTTGGGAAAGGCCCTTTCCTGTTTCAGCATGACAATGCCCCGTGCAAAGTGAGGTTCATACAGAAATGGTTTGTCGAGATTGGTGTGGAAGAACTTGACTGGCCTGCACAGAGCCCTGACATCAACCCCATCGAACATGTAGGGCTGCATGATATGAGCAAAAAAAACAACTAAATATTGCAATTGTGATTTGACTTGCGATATTGATCAAAACACTTGGGGGAATTGTTGGAATCATGGAAATAATGATTATTCTAACTATATAGCTAGAACGTAATCGTGGGCACTTTGAATTCAGTGTTGTTTGACATGACAACGAATTATAAGGTGTTGTTCATAGCATTAGGAATTAGAATACTAATAGGATCACTATGGAGGCGTTATTGTGACAGGAACAAAAGTGTTAGTCAAGACCTTAGAATATTTAATGTCGCCAAAGATTATATCTTACTTCATGTAGCAAACATACAGTTGAAGTCGGACGTTTACATACACCTTAGCCAAATACATTTAAACTCAGTTTTTTCCTGACATTTAATCCTAGTAACAATTCCCTGTCTTAGGTCAGTTAGGATCACCACTTTATTTTAAGAATGAAATGTCAGAATAATAGTAGAGAGAATGATTTATTTCAGGTTTTACTTTCATCACATTCCCAGTGGGTCAGAAGTTTACATTCACTCAATTAGTATTTGGTAGCATTGCCTTTAAATTGTTTAACTTGGGTCAAACGTTTTGGGTAGCCTTCCACAAGCTTCCCACAATAAGTTGGGTGAATTTTGGCCCATTCCTCCTGACAGAGCTGGTGTAACTGAGTCAGGTTTGTAGGCCTCCTTGCTCGCACACGCTTTTACAGTTCTGCACACACATTTTCTATGGAATTGAGGTCAGGGATTTGTGATGGCAACTCCTAGATCTTGACTTTGTTGTCCTTAAGCCATTTTGTATGCTTGGGGTCATTTTCCATTTGGAAGACCCATTTGCGACCAAGATTTAACTTCCTGACTGATGTCTTGAGATGTTGCTTCAATATATCCACATCATTTTCCTGCTTCATGATGCCATCTATTTTGTGAAGTGCACCAGTCCCCCCTGCAGCAAAGCACCCCCACAACATGATGCTGCCACCCCCGTGCTTCACGGTTGGGATGGTGTTCTTCGGCTTGCAAGCCTCACCCTTTTTCCTCCAAACAAAATGATGGTCATTATGGCCAAACAGTTCTATTTTTGTTTCATCAGACCAGAGGACATTTCTCCTAAAAGTACAATCTTTGTCCCCATGTGCAGTTGCAAACCGTAGTCTGTTTTTTTTTATGGCGGTTTTGGAGCAGTGGCTTCTTCCTTGCTGAGCGGCCTTTCAGGTTATGTCGATATAGAACTCGTTTTACTGTGGATATAGATACTTTTGTACCTGCTTCCTCCAGCATCTTCACAAGGTCCTTTGCGTACTATTGTTTGTACAGATGAACGTGGTACCTTCAGGCATTTGGAAATTGGTCTTGGCTGATTTCTATTGATTTTCCCATGATGTCAAGCAAAGAAGCACTGAGTTTGTAGGTAGGCCTTGAAATACATCCACAGGTACACCTCCAATTGACTCAAATGTCAATTAGCATATCAGAAGATTCTAAAGTCATGACATACATTTCTGGAATTTTCCAAGCTGTTTAAAGCCACAGCCAACTTAGTGTATGTAAACTTCTGACCCACTGGAATTGTGATACAGTGAATTATAAGTGAAATAATCTGTCTGTAAACAATTGTTGGAGAAATTACTTGTGTCATGCAAAGTAGATGTCTTTACCGAGTTGCCAAAACTATAGTTTGTTAACAAGAAATTTGTGGAGTGGTTGAAAAACAAGTTAATGACTTCAACCTAAGTGTATGTAAACTTCCGACTTCAACTGTATATTGGCTGTCACTCTCAACTAATAAAGCCTAACTTTGCGCAAGCCATTTTACAAACATTTTAATGTCGCAGGTGAAGCGCAGATGCGCCAGCTCAGGAACAGGCCTAACACTCGCTGGTCACCAATCGAAGCACGCTGTTCGCAGCTGTTTGACCAGGCTACTAATATTGCCTGGGATTTTTCAGCATGAAAAATTACTTGTAGATCAATGACTGTCAACATAATTATGTGAAGTTCAACACTGATGGAGAGGACAGTTGTATTTTCGGAAGAAATAAATACATTTGAGCCCAAAAGAATTGGTGAACGGGCGATTCGTAACGTTTAGATTGGTTAGAAAATCAACGCATGTTGCATTTGGATCGGTTTGGGGTCCTGCGGACCAATGCACTCCTATCTCACACATCTGAACCGGGACTGATGCGTAGTGGTGAATCGTTACATCCTTAATATGCGTGATGTAAAAAAATATACAAAAATAAGTGTCTGTCTCATAACATTGTCATAAATATGGTCTCCAGTCTGTAGGCTACAGAAAAAAACACATAGTAAAGAGTAGTAGCCTGTAGGCTACATGATTTTAGATAGAGTCCTGTGTGGCTCAGTTGGTAAAGCATGGCTCTTGCAACGCCAGGGCTATGGGGAACCAATACGAAAAAAAGTAAGAAAATGTATGAACTCACTACTGTAAGAGCGTCTGCTAAATGACACAAATGTAAAAATAGAGAACATAGTTTAGGTGCGGCAGGTAGCGGTTAAGAGTGTTGGGCCAATAACCTAAAGGTTGCCGATTCGAATACCTGAGACGACTAGGTGAAATATGTTGATGTGCCCTTGAGGAAGGCACTTAACCCTAATTGCTCCTCTAAGTCGCTCTGGATAAGAGCATCTGCTAAATGCCTAAAATTGTAAAAATTATAAGAAAAAAGATTAAGGTTAGATGACTCTCCAACAGCACACTGGAGAGGCGCTCTGGGCATGGACAATACAAAATATTTTGCGACCCTGACATTAGCAGGCACTGCTTATCATGGGGCGGCAAAGGAGCTCACCTAAATATCCCATATTAGGGATGTTAATACCGAAAATACATTTGACCGATCATGCTTTCCGGTCTATAGGTTAATTGGCATAATTTTGCGGCATTTATTTGAGGCGTGTGTAATTTCGTTATTACACGCGCACTGCATACAGAGCCTAGTTGAGGAGCGGAATATCCTATCACCTGTCAGACAGTGCGAGAGTAGCTCCTCAAAAAAAAAAAAGCATGTACTGAAATGAAACCTGCTTTTGTAAGCTCAGTCATTGCGCAACAAAGAACATGCTGGCCATGATTAAAAAGGAGCCATTTCTACATCTCAACTTAAAGCGCGCCTCCCAATCGGGTGCATAGGCAATAGCCTGCCTACCGTTGACAATCAGCGCGTCCCCCACCACTTTGCAATGGGAGCTTGAGGCAGTAGAATTGTTTGAAACCTGAACGTTTTACTTTACTTCAAATAATGAGGAGTGTCTTACCTTGTCTCAAAGTAGCCTTGCCAAATCCATCCATAGAAACAAGGCAAATATTTCATAAAGACTTCCTCATGCCATTAACCAGCATTTCTCTCCTGTTCTATTTGTTTTCAAAATCAACTTTATTCCGTTGTCCAGAAGCCAAAAGCACAATCCTAGTCTTATTAGAAATCCATCATTGTTGTTGCTATTTGATTACCCACTAAGTTTCTAACAGAGATGTTCTTCTCTGTCACATATGGAACTGCTCACATTAGGTACGCTGTTTAGAACTTTTCCACTGATTGCATTTTATTAGCTGCTTCATTACAGTAGTTGCATGTTCAATAGTCTATAGCCTTTTGACTGAAAGACGATATGCTTGCTATTGTTGCATGTTTCCATTAAGCTCTTAACAAAAAATGTCCGGTCCTTGTATGTACGGTGAGGGAAAAAGGTATTTGATCCCCTGCTGATTTTGTACATTTGCCCACTGACAAAGAAATGATCAGTCTATAATTTTAATGGTAGGTTTATTTGAACAGTGAGAGACAGAATAACAAAAGAATCCAGAAAAACGCATGTGAAAAATGTTATAAATTGATTTACATTTTAATGATGGAAATAAGTATTTGACCCCTCTGCAAAACATGACTTAGTACTTGGTGGCAAAACCCTTGTTGGCAATCAGAGGTCAGACGTTTCTTGTAGTTGGCCACCAGGTTTGCACACATCTCAGGAGGGATTTTGTCCCACTCCTCTTTGCAGATCTTCTCCAAGTCATTAAGGTTTCGAGGCTGACGTTTGGCAACTCAAACCTTCAGCTCCCTCCACAGATTGTCTATGGGATTAAGGTCTGGAGANTGTATATGTGCTTTCTTGAGCAGGGGGACCTTGCGGGCGCTGCAGGATTTCAGTCCTTCACGGCGTAGTGTGTTACCAATTGTTTTCTTGGTGACTATGGTCCCAGCTGCCTTGAGATCATTGACAAGATCCTCCTGTGTAGTTCTGGGCTGATTCCTCACCGTTCTCATGATCATTGCAACTCCACGAGGTGAGATCTTGCATGGAGCCCCAGGCCGAGGGAGATTGACAGTTCTTTTGTGTTTCTTCCATTTGCGAATAATCGCACCAACTGTTGTCACCTTCTCACCAAGCTGCTTGGCGATGGTCTTGTAGCCCATTCCAGCCTTGTGTAGGTCTACAATCTTGTCCCTGACATCCTTGGAGAGCTCTTTGGTCTTGGCCATGGTGGAGAGTTTGGAATCGGATTGATTGATTGCTTATGTGGACTGGTGTCTTTTATACAGGTAACAAGCTGAGATTAGGAGCACTCCCTTTAAGAGTGTGCTCCTAATCTCAGCTCGTTACCTGTATAAAAGACAGCTGGGAGCAAGAAATCTTTCTGATTGAGAGGGGGTCAAATATTTATTTCCCTCATTAAAATTCAAATCAATTTATAACATTTTTCACATGCGTTTTTCTGGAATTATTTGTTGTTATTCTGTCTCTTACTGTTCAAATAAACCTACCATTAAAATTATAGACTGATAATTTCTTTGTCAGTGGGCAAACATACAAAATCAGCAGGGGATCAAATACTTTTTTCCCTCACTGTATGTATAGCATCAGAGGCGGCGGCGAAGCAAGAGTCCGAAATAAACCCAATGCGTTTCTATGGGCTTATTTTAGGCCTAAGCTTGTCGCTAGCCTTACCACCTTGGGACAACTTACATTGCTAGGGTGGAAATAAGAATCTCGTCATTATA
Organism: Hucho hucho; assembly: GCA_003317085.1. Taxonomy (NCBI): domain Eukaryota; kingdom Metazoa; phylum Chordata; class Actinopteri; order Salmoniformes; family Salmonidae; genus Hucho; species Hucho hucho. Next base: position 193,932 of record QNTS01000530.1, read on the forward strand.
TACAGATCTCTGATAGTATTTTCTGTTGGTCACGTCATTTTACTGTTCTGATTTTTTAAAACCGTTTGTTTGACGGGTTAATGAGGGCCAGTTAGTCGGCGGGCAAAATTGACCGAAATGTATATCCCTAGTCCATATAATATGTATTCATTGTTTTCGGAGAGCATTATGTGATGTGTTGTGTTGTTGGAGGTGTGTCGACCAGTTTAGCTCTGAAAAATGTCCCCCTCGTCAACTTTCCACCCTAGGCATCTGCCTATTGGGTGGGCCGGCCCTGTGTACAATATAGTGCCTGCCACTTCTCTTGAACATATTCTGTGGTTAAGGTAGAGTGACGCTTAAACTCACTTGATCCTGGTGATGACCCCCTCCAGACTTCTGAACTCAGTCTTCTTGCCCTTCTGTGTTGCCTGCATGGACCTTTGAACTGCCACCTTCTCTCCATTTAGGTCTGTGAACTGCAGTCGGATCTGAGCTCGCACGTCAGTCTCATGAGCATCCTAACAAACCAAAGACAATATTAGGTACCTCTTATGCATGACAACCAGGACCTAGGAACTGTGCATGTCAAGGAGGATGCTATAAAAACAGGTCCTGGGTTTTCGCTGACAATAAAACAATTCCAGGCCTTTGTTATGAATAATGTTGACAAACCATAAACATTCATATTTCTCTGCTTTGCCTTGATGTATAAACAAACTCACTTACAAAGCCAACCAAGACAGAGGTCCTCACCTTTGGATCATGAACAAATGTATTCCCTTTGCTCCCTGGGGGAAATTCACCGGCTGTTACATACTTCAGACACTCAATGATAGTCTGTGGCCAGAGGAGGAAAAAAGTGGATTAAAATAAGTCCTTGAATCTACCAGCATAGCCAACTGTCTGCTATGCACACCAACCATTGGAATCAGGCAGGTCAAAATCATGCAATACTGTTTCTCTCACACCCACTATTCCATCAAGCAGTGTGATAAGAGTTTGTCGCCTCATCGGCTAACGATCCCTCTCTATGGTAATGTCAATGAATGTAATGCTATGTGATACTAACTTTTTTTGTTGCAAGGCAGCATACAGGTAGTATACAGTCGTGGCCAAAAGTTTTGAGAATGGCACAAATATTAATTTTCACAAAGTTTGCTGCTTCAGTGTCTTTAGATTTTGTCAGATGTTACTATGGAATACTAAAGTATAATTACAAGCATTTCATAAGTGTCAAAGGCTTTCATTGACAATTACATGAAGTTGATGCAAAGAGTCAATATTTGCAGTGTTGACCCTTCTTTTTCAAGGCTTCTGCAATCCGCCCTGGCATGCTGTCAATTAACTTCTGGGCCACATCCTGACTGATGGCAGCTCATTCTTGCATAATCAATGCTTGGAGTTTATCAGAATTTGTGGGTTTTTGGTTGTCCACCCACCAAGTTCTCAATGGGATTAAGGTCTGGGGAGTTTCCTGGCCTTGGACCCAAAATATCGATGTTTTGTTCCCAGAGCCACTTAGTTATCACTTTTGCCTTATGGCAAGGTGCTCCATCATGCTGGAAAAGGCATTGTTCGTCACCAAACTGTTCCTGGATGGTTGGGAGTTGTTGCTCTCGGAGGATGTGTTGGTACCATTCTTTATTCATGGCTGTGTTCTTAGGCAAAATTGTGAGTGAGCCCACTCCCTTGGCTGTGAAGCAACCCCACACATGAATGGTCTCAGGATGCTTTACTGTTGGCATGACACAGGACTGATGGTAGCGCTCACCTTGTCTTCTCCGGACAAGCTTTTTTCCGGATGCCCCAAACAATCGGAAAGGGGATTAATCAGAGAAAATGACTTTACCCCAGTCCTCAGCAGTCCAATCCCTGTACCTTTTGCAGAATATCAGTCTTTTGCAGAATATCAGGCGCCCTGAAGCCTTCTTCACAACAATTGAACCGCTCTCCTTGAAGTTCTTGATGATCCGATAAATGGTTGATTTAGATGCAATCTTACTGGCAGCAATATCCTTGCCTGTGAAGCCCTTTTTGTGCAAAGCAATGATGACGGCACGTGTTTCCTTGCAGGTAACCATGCTTGACAGAGGAAGAACAATGATTCCAAGCATCACCCTCCTTTTGAAGCTTCCAGTCTGTTATTTGAACTCAGTCAGCATGACAAAGTGATCTCCAGCCTTGTCCTCGTCAACACTCACACCTGTGTTAACGAGAGAATCACTGACATGATGTCAGCTGGTCCTTTTGTGGCAGGGCTGAAATGCAGTGGACATGTTTTTGGGGGATTCAGTTCATTTGCATGGCAAAGAGGGACTTTGCAATTAATTGAAATTCATCTTATCACTCTTCATGACATTCTGGAGTATATGCAAATTGCCATCATACAAACTGAGGCAGCAGACTTTGTGAAAATTAATATTTGTGTCATTCTCAAAACTTTTGGCCACGACTGTACATCTCATGCAACCTACCGTTTTACCAGCACCATTGGGTCCTACTAACACAGTCAAGGGATTAAAGAAGGATATGACTTGTTTGTCTTTGTCTTCCACTCCAAAGCTCCTCACACCGAGGATGCTCATCTTCTCAATTCTGGACATATTTGCACCTTTATTGGGTTCAGCTGGGGAACAAGAGCTTAAATGAGCATTCTCAAAAGATGCGAACTTCTAATAGCAAAAGTAATTTAATTACTGATTGGGCAAACATGCATGTAATTGGCTCGTGAAAACACCCCTTAGTCTCATGTGACTCCACTGACAGTTTGGGTCAGATCTTTGTTTAACGTTTTGTGTTTAGCTCTACACAGTGTACACAACATTAAGAACACCTGCTCTTTCCATGACAGACTGACCAGGAGAAAGCTATGACCCCGTATTGATGTCCACTTCAGTCAGTGTAGATGAAGGAGAGGAGACAGGTGAAAGGTGCACTACGCAGAAACTGCTCCGCCATTTCCTAAAGATTCTAGTGTCTAATTTCAAATGTGAAAAAACAAGCATGTGCAGTGCCTTCAGAAAGTATTCAGACCCCTTGACTTTTTCCACATTGTCTCGTAACAGCCTTACTGTAAAATGGATGAACAAAACAAAAATAAAACAACGCTCAGCAATCTACACACAATACCCCATAATGACAAAGTAAAAACAGGTTCAGACATTGTTGAAAATGTATTTCTGTTATTTTTTAATACCTTATTTACATAAGTATTCAGACCCTTTGCTATGAGACAAAATTGAGCTCAGGTGCATGTTGTTTCCATTGATCATCCTTGAAATGTTTGTACAATTTCATTGGAGTCCACCAATGGTAAAGTCAATAGATTGGACATGATTTGGAAAGGCACACACCTGTCTATGTAAGGTCCCACAGTTGACAGTGCATGTCAGAGAAAAAAACAAGCCATGAGGTTGAAGGACTTGTCCGTAGTGCTCCGAGACAGGATTGTGTCGAGGCACAGATCTGGGGAAGGGTCCCAAAAAATGTCTGCAGCATTGAAGGTCCCCAAGAACACAGTGGCCTCCATTCTTAAATGGAAGAAGTTTGGAACCCCCAAGACACTTCCTAGAGCTGGCAGCCCAGCCAAACTGAGCAATTGATGGAAAAGGGCCTTGGTCAGGGAGGTGACCAAGAACCCGATGGTCACTGACAGAGCACCAGAGTTCCTCTGTGGAGATGGGAGAACCTTCCAGAAGGACAACCATCTCTACAGCGCTCCACCAATCAAGCCTTTATAGTAGACTGGCCCAACGGAAGACACTCCTCAGTAAAAGGGACATGACGCTCAGACCATGAGAAACGAGATCATCTTTGGCCTGAATGCCAACCGTCATGTCTGAGGAAACCTGGAACCATCCATGCCGTCCCTGGGGGGGGGGGGGGGGTCGCTTGAGTGGGTGTAGTCACTGACGTGATCTTCCTGTACGGGTTGCCCCCCCCTCCCCTTGGGTTGTGCCGTGGCAGAGATCTTTGTGGACTATACTTGGCCTTGTCTCAGGATGGTAAGTTGGTGGTTGGAGATATCCCTCTAGTGGTGTGGGGGCTGTGCTTTGGCAGAATGGGCGGGGTTATATCCTGCCTGTTTGGCCCTGTCCGGGGGTATCGTCGGACGGGACCACAGTGTCTCCCGACCCTTCCTGTCTCAGCCTCCAGTATTTAGTGTCGGGGAGCTAGGGTCCGTCTGTCATATCTCAAGTATTTCTCCTCTCTTATCCGGTGTCCTGTGTGAATTTAAGTATGCTCTCTCTAATTATCTCTCTCTCTCGGAGGACCTGAGCATTAGGACCATTCCTCAAGGCCTACCTGGACAGATGACTCCTTGATGTCCCCAGTCCACCTGGCGGTGCTGCTTCTCAAGTTTCAACTGTTCTGCCTGTTCTATGAACATTTTAAAATCTTGTCCATGTTCTGTTATAATCTGCACCCGGCACAGCCAGAAGAGGACTGGCCACCACTCACAGCCTGGTTTCTCTCTAGGTTTCTTCCTAGGTTCTGGTCTTTCTAGGGAGTTTTTTCTTAACCACCGTGCTTTTACATCTGCATTGCTTGCTGTTTGGGGTTTTAGGCTGGGTTTCTGTACAGCACTCTGAGATCTGCTGATGTAAGAAGGGCTTTATAAATACATTTGATTGATTGATTTGACAATCCCTATGGTGACGCATGGTGGTGGCAGCATCATGCTGTGGGGATGTTTTTCACAGCAGTGACTGGGAGACTAGTCAGGATCGAGGCAAAGATGAACGGAGCAAAGTACAGAGAGATCCTTGATGAAAACCTGCTCAGGACCTCAGACTGGGGCAAAGGTTCACCTTCCAACAGGACAACGACCCTAAGCACACAGCCAAGACAACACAGGAGTGGCTTCAGTCTCTGAAAGTCCTTGAGTGACCCAGCCAGAGCCCAGACTTGAACCCGATCGAACATCTCCAGACATGAAAATAGCTGTGCAGCCATGTTCCCCTTCCAACCTGACAGAGCTTGAGTGGATCTGCAGAGAAGAATGTGAGTAACTCACCAAATACAGGTGTGCCAAGCTTGTAGCGTCATACCCAAGAAGACTCGAGGCTGTAATCACTGCCAAATGTGCTTCAACAAATTACTGAGTAAAGGGTCTGAATAATTTTAATACATTTATAAAAACCTGTTTTGCTTTGTCATTACAGGGTTTTGTGTGTAGATTGAAGAAAAAAAAATGTTTTAATAATTTTTAAATTAAGGCTGTAACCTAACAATGTGTAAAAAGTCAAGGGGTCTGAATACTTTCCATAGGCACTATTTTTTACTTAAGAAAAACTGCATTGTTGGTTAAGGGCTTGTAAGTACGCATTTCACTGTAAGGTTGTATTTGGCGCATGTGACAAATACAACTTGTTTTGTATAGCATCACTGTACAATCTAAACCGCTGTGAAATATATTTTCCATAACCTAAAATACTGTGTTTTCTGGTTTTTAACGTTGGTGTACAAAACTGAAACGAAACTTAACTGGAAGAACGGAAATAGCTCACATAGAACACACCTACCGTTTCTTAGACTTGCTGTCAATAAAGAACAACACATCTAGAACTCACCTTTCTATGTGAATTTGGTCGGGTTGGCCAATAAGTGAAACCTTGATACAATTGAGACATGGATTGTGTATGTGTTTCATTCAGACGTTGAATGGGCAAGACACCATATCTAAGTAACGTTACCTTTGAATGGCTAATGTCAAGAACTGCAACGCTGCTGGGTTTCTCACGCACAACAGTTTCCAGTGTGTATTAAGAATGATCCACCACCCAAAGGACATGCAGCCAACCTGACACAACTGTGGGCAGCATTGGAGTCAACATGGGCCAGCATCCCTGTGGAACGCTTTCGACACCTTGTAGAGTCCACGCCACGAATTTGAGGCTTTTCTGTGAGGGCAAACTCAATAGTAGGGAGGTGTTCTTAATGTTTGGTACACTGTAGATTGCAACCTAGAAGCTAGCTATTCATTTGGAAACATTGCAAAAGCACAGTATCGATTTGGACTACACGGGCAAGTGTGATTTATCAACAGCAAGGAACAGATCATGTCTGCAAGCTAACGTTACTGGTAGCTAGCTAGCACGCAAACTTCGAAAGATAACGTTAGCTTAGAGACCAACAGCGAATTACTTTTCACTATTTGAAATGTGTGAACAGAAAGACTTGAGAAGAGTGTACGCAGGCATGTCGAAGAAATTACCTTATTTTGTTTTAGCAGCGAAAGTTCTTACTAGACTTGCCGCGCTGACCAAAACCGTGACGTCGCAGCATCCGCTCATCCAACGCAACTACCGGTGTCATTACATGTTTAGTCCAGTAGAGGGCAGGCAGAAACTATGTGGGTCAGGTGTGTTGTGGCCGAGGAAAAAAACTACGACTTGGGATCTTCGTCTTTTAGGTGCGTACACTGCCACCTACTGTACTGGTGTGTGAGGCCATTCAGAGCCTACCTACATTATATTCTTTGATACAATAATAACAAATAAAAAATGGAAAATTGCCCTCTCTAAAAAACCCACCACCCATTCCAATATTTAACTCAACACCCCTTGCAGCTGTTCTGCAGTAAATCCTTGCAATTCCAAGTAACTCCTGTTTGTCCGATGTTTTATTTATTTTTAATCCCAGCCCCCATCCCCGCAGGAGGCCTTTTGCCTTTTGGTAGGCCGTCATTGTAAATAAGAATTGACTCGTTAAATAAAGGTTAAATAAAATAAAATATTATCTGCCGCTGCCACCACAACCTCTATTTTCTGTGACTTTCGATCCATCCATTTCTGCAGTACAATTAACAACCATGTCTATGAATGCTAAAAAGCCCACTTTACTGAAGCACATAATGTATACTTCCCATCAGTCTCTCTTGATCTCTGCCTACTCACAGGAATCCTGTACTACTCTAACACTGGCAACCTCAATCTGCCTCTCTCACCGGACACCTTCAATCTCCAGCCCCATGATCACCCCCAAAACGAACACACACATCTTTCACCACCGATACCACACATTCCTTTGTCTCATGCCCTCCTGCACACTTCTTACATCTAGGCATCTCCCTTCTACATACTGCTGCAATATTTTCGGAACAACTCTCACGGGATGACTGACACTTCCTACCTTGAACGTCTTCTTCATTTCTCCACCGGATCTACGTCTCACCAAACAGCAGGTGTTGCAAACACTGTGAATCTTCAATTTCAACTGCTCCTCCTCAACACTTAATGCCACCCCCGTTATCACCCTGCACCAGAGAGCAAAGCACATCACAATTCTTGTACCTAATCTCCTAATCCGGAGCGCCCGCTCCCTCTGGGAGGAGGAAACACAATAAATCATCACAAGTCCACTCGTAGTTACCTTCACCAACTCGACAGTCCCCAACCTCTCCTCCACCCAACCTTACACCACATATGGATCAACCAAAAGGCAAGGAATCATTCTCTCTACAAATCTCACTCCCACTGGGACAAAATCATCCTTATCATCCTTGGCCTCGCCGCAGGTACTTCACAACATATTCCATGTCTCCTTTTTTTCTTGTCCATCATCTTTTCCTTCACCAGATCTTACAGAAGGCCCCACTCCATGTTTATTCATAATATGCTGCACTTTCTTGTATCTTCAACCTATGTCAGGGATCATCAAATAGATTTAGCCACCGGCTGATTTCTTGTTGAGCTGATGCAGGGGACCAGAACACAATTATAAATAATTTGTAGACTGCACATTGACCACAAGAAGCCCAAACAGATACAATGTTTGACTAAAACATAATAATTTCAAACCTTGCTTACGTTTGTATACGATCACGTGTCTCTCTCTATTATGTGTGGGAATACTTGGGAACAGATTTCTTCAATAAAAATAACTTGGAGCTGATTTCCTGGTGTTTACATGTCCAACAATTATATATATATTTTTAAATCATAACTTGGGGGGACAAATAAAACCACCCCCAGGCCGTCAGTTGGGGAACCCTGACCTAGGTAGTGGCCACTGGCCAGAGGGGTATTCTACAAAGTAGGTTCAATGTGTTTTTGGTTGCTGAGTCAATTCGACCATGCCCATTGCAAGCTTATCTTAAAAAAAAGATTGCTAGATAACCACCGACTGTAGCTACGTGTACAACACACGTTACCTTCCTAACAAGTAAAAAGAAAACCAGCACAGACTAGCATAATGACTCTTGTGAACTTTTTTTTATTGACGTCTTGAGTGAGCTAGCCAGCTAGTTAACGTTAGCTCATGGTTTGTGTAGTCAGACTTGCTAGCTAACATTAGGCCGGCACCATGGCAAGGATAGTTGGTTAGCTAGCATGTCACCACTTAGAAAAGTCTGACTACACGAACGGTGAGCTACTGTTAACCAGCTAGCTATCTAAATATTGCCTGGTGGGCTAGCTAGTTAGCCACCTTGGTTGGCTAGTTAACTACATTAGCTAAGGTTGGCTAGCTAGCCCACAATGGACATGTGGGCTCAATGTTTTCCCCATACAAAACACAGAAATGGTTTTGTTCCATGAGTGCATCTGTTGTACATGACTAATCAAATTACCTGTGAAGTCAGGTAGAAATGTCAGCAGGGATGGAAATTAAACTAGCCTGAGGCAAGTACTTTTCAGAATGGGCTAGTAGACAAGGTGACAAACTAGACTGACACAGCAGTGAAATCTTGCATTTACAAACATCGCATGCCACAGATTTAGGACCTGAATGTTACCTGTGCTGGTAGAATTCGTGGTCTGCTGGCTAGTGCCCACAATCATTATGTTCCATCCCTGCATGTCACTCCCTTTCAGTGACCTCACAGCTGAGGGTTTTAACTTTCCTCTTGAGAATTAGAATCATAAGTACAGCTGTATAGCTCATCACAATACTTCACCTCTTCAAATAGCACCCGAGACTGTCTTGATCATCTAGTTGAGCATTCCAGATAATTCCTCCATCCCAGCAGAAATGTCCCATCCACATAGTAGGATTTTAGATGTGCAGATAGACCAAAGCACAGTCTATTTTACCGTTACTATAGTCAAGTCTGGGGGTTATGGTATTTAAATATCGATGTTACCATTTTAGTAATCAACCTAGCTAGCTAGTAAAAGTAACTTTTTTTGTCTTTCAGCCGGCCATACCGGAAACCCAGTGACAAAACAAGGGTCTTCAGCTGCCATTTTCCGTTGGAAAAATGGTAGCTCATCCACCATGTCAGAACAGGAAGATCCAGACACATCCACCATGGCAGACAATGAAGTTTCAGGCCCCCCGGCCACTAAAGAATGTAAGAAACTGTTTGTCTGCACAGTTGGGAAAGAGAGATGGCCCTGTATTTACCAGAAAAGGAAGCTCATCCACCATGGCAGAAATGGAGGATCCTGACTCATCCACCATGGCAGAAGAGGAAGATCTAGACTCATCCACCATGGTAGAAGAGGAAGATCCAGACATGGTTCTCATGATGTTGCTTGCAAGCACCACAGTATGAGTCATAAACTCAGCAAAAAAGTCCTCTCACTGTCAACTGTGTTAATTTTCAGCAAACTTAACATGTGTAAATATTTGTATGAACATAACAAGATTCAACAACTGAGACATGAACTGAACAAGTTCCACAGACATGTGACTAACAGAAATGGAATAATGTGTCCCCTGGAATCTGAAGCTGTCTGATAAAGTGAACGTAAAGCTGGATGTATGTCAGAAGCCAGCTAGCTAAAGTTAACTTATCTGCTGTCAATGGAGTTCGTCTGAAATGTACCATTTTATATTTCACATGATTAACAAAACTACTGCCATGTCTTTTCACAAAAAGAAAATAATAATCGATGTACACCCATGTAGTACTGGGTTGGACCCCACCTTTGTCTCCAGAACAGCCTAAATTCTTTGGGCATGGAAATGTTGCTCAATTGGTATAAAGGGACTTAATGTGTGTCAGGAAAACATTCCCCACACCATTACACCACCAGACAGTACTGTTGACACCAGGCAGGATGGGGCCATGGACTCATGCTGCTTACTCCAAATCCTGACTACCATCAGCATGACGCAACAGGAACCGGGATTCACTGGATCAGGCAATGTTTTCCCACTCCTCAATTGTTCAATATTGGTGATTGTGTGCCCACTGGAGCAGCTTCTTGTTTTTAGCATACAGGAGTGGAACCCGGTGTGGTTGTCTGCTGCAATAGCCTATCCGTGACAAAGACCGACGAGTTGTGTGTTCTGAGATGCCGCTCTGCACACCACTGTTGTACTGCGCTGTTATTTGCTTGTTTGTGGCACGTCTGTTAGCTTGCATGATTCTTGCCCTTCTCGTTCGACTTCTCTCATCAATGAGCTGTTTTCGCCCCCTGGACTGCTGCGGTCACACCATTGTCGGTAAACCCTAGACACTGTCATGCGTGAAAAGTCCTGGAGGCCGGACATTTCTAATATACTGCAACCGCCTGGCACCTGACAATCATACCACACTCAAAGTCCCTTAAGTCACTCGTTTTTCCCATTCTAATGTTCAATCGAACAGTAACTGAATGCCTAGATTCCCGTCTGCCTGCTTTATAAAGCAAGCCCTGGCCTCATGACTCACTGTCTGTAGGAGCAACCATTTTTGTGAACGGGGTGGTGTACTTAATAAACTGACCACTGAGTGTATATTGTACTTAAGAAAATCTACAATATGCACTTTAAGGGCTAGAACACGCTCAGGTTGTAGAACTGTATTGCCACCACCCAGTATACTGGGGAGAAAAAATCTGGTACAGTTTGAAAGCTATTTCTTTCCTTTTATATTGTCTCTACATTTTTGCCTCAGAGTGCATGCACACATTTCATGCAGAGCTGCTGGAAAATGTGTGGCGAGACAGCGTTTGTCCCAGTACCTTTCCACACCACTTTTAAAGCAGCAGCACCGAACACGTTTACCAGACATATTCATTAGCTACCCACTGGGCACAAAAATGTATTCAACATCTGTTCCACGTTGGTTCAACATAATTTCACAGTTTAATGTTACAGTTACAGTTTAATGTCTGTGATTGGAGAAAACTGAGGATGGTTCAACAATAATTGTAGTTACTCCACAATACTAACTTAAATAGAGTGAAAATAAGAAAGTCTGTACAGAATAAAAATATTCCAAAACATGCATCCTGTTTTCAACAAGGCACTTAAGTAATACTGCAAAAAAGAATGTGGCAAAGAAATCACCTTGATGTCTTGAATACAAAGAGTTACATTTGGGGCAAATCCAACACATCATTGAGTACCATTCTTCATATTTCCAAGCATGGTGGTGGCTGCATCATGTTATGGATATGCTTGTCTCTGGCAAGGACTAGGGAGTTTTTTGGGATAAAAAGGGAACCAACTTCTGTTGGACCAGATGGAGACCAGGACAACAACACAATGTCAGTGGTTTTATGACTTACACATAAAAAAGAAAATTGTTACCAAGTATACTGTGTTAAATGCAAATCAACAAATAAATGTAAATACTTTCTACATTTAAATCTGTGTCTTTTTTAGTCCACTGCTTAACATTGTGTGTGAAGTTTGAAATCAATATTTAAAGAAATTGTAACCATTCTTTGCATAACGCTCAGCCCTGCTATAGTAGTTCACTAAACTACAGAGTATGTTGTCCATTGAAGTAGTTGTCTTTGGCTCTTTTGATATCAGATTCAGAATGAATAATAACAAGGTTTGTGGTAGTTTGAAAGGGTTTGATCCACCGTAGGCCAGGAGTGTTTCCAATTCACATAACACGACAAGAAAAACCCCAGCCCTATAGTCATAGCACAGATTAAAAGGGAAGCCATCTATAATAATAACCTTTTGTCATAGCCTACGAATAGGACCCCAAGTTACCCGACAAGGTCATGAGGTCAGGAAAAACTCCAGGTCCCAGAAAAGACATGTACGAATTCTGCCACACAACTTTTTTAACCTGTGGTGCCACCTCTGATTTCATGTATGGATTGTAGATTTCTCTGACCTATGGAAAAGCATAGAAATCACACATTAAAACATTGAAGTTAATCTCATAGTTTGAAGGGATCTCGTCACTGACCTGGAAAGTGAGGTCTTCCAGTATTACTGCTCGACTTCTCAAGGCCCTCCAGTGTTGTTGCATTTCACAGCACAACTCTTCTTGCTGGAGTCGTGTAACACCTTCCCCTTTATAAGCAAATCAACAGATTCTGTCATTCATTAAACAATGCATTAGTATTAAAGACATGCCCTAAAAGGAGTGAGCCTGCAGCAAAAATGAATTCAAATAATGGAGCAGACTATTTGTGTAACCAAATGCAGGGAGCCTACGGACTTTCACTTAAAGTAGTTTATAATTGGGTCAGACTTAACATGAAATCTAGTTTACATATTGAAAGTGAAACATGTTGGTGAAAACGGCTAAAGATAAAACATGTCTTCAGTTAAGTGGAAAACGTACCACATGCATGAACTTGCCAAGGGAAGGCAGATGTTCAGTTCTGGAAAAGGCCATTGACTGAGCCAATTCTCAGAGACGGTTCTGCACGCAGGACATTGTACTCCTGAACAGCCACAGCCTACGTCTTCTCCTCCCAAATATTTAGCTGCATTTTATTTTGCATCTTGTTTAAGACAAAGAACAACATGGTATATATATATATATATATGTTTTTTTTTATTTAACTAGGCACGTCAGTTAAGAACAAATTCTTATTTACAATGACGGCTTAGGAACAGTGGGTTCACTGCTTTGTTCAAGGGCTGAACGACAGATTTTTATCTTGTCAGCTCGGATTCGATCTAGCAACCTTTCAGTTACTGGCCCATTGCTCTAACCACTAGGCTACCTGCCGCCCCATATACAGTATATGCAAAAAAATAAAAAATAAATCAACATCAGCTTTAATCTCATATACAGAGTGGACAAAACATTAGGAATACCTTATATTGAGTTCCCCTTTTTCCCTCAGAACAGCCTCAATTCGTCAGGGCATGGACTCTACAAGGTGTCGAAAGTGTTCCACAGGGATGCTGGCCCATGTTGACTTCAATGCTTCCCACAGTTGCGTCAAGCTGGCTGGATGTCCTATGGGTGGAGGACCATTCTTGATACACACGGGAAACTGTTGAGTGTGAAAAACCCAGCAGCGTTGCAATTCTTGACACACTCAAACCATTGTACCTGGCACCTACTACAATACCCAGATCAAAGGCACTTCAAAATATTTTGTTTTGCCCGTTCACCCTCTGAATGGCCCACATACACATTCCATATCTCAATTGTCTTAAGGTTTAAAAGTCCTTCTTTAACCTGTCTCCTCCTTTCATCTACACTGATTGAAGTGGATTTAACAAGTGACATTAATAAGGGATCATAGCTTTTACTTAGTTAGTCTATGTCATGGGAAGAGCAGGTGTTCCTAATGTTTTGTACACTCAGTGTAAACGCATGTACTCTGGTAAATTGGAATGACCCCTTTTATACTCCCCACACTTTCAAGGCGAGACCTGGAATTAGTATTTGTGTTTGCTTGAGTGGTGTGGTTTGCAATTCTGAGACTATACTATTTTAACCCAGATGCCACTAAAACTTGTTCATATTATAACAAATACTTATTTCCCCTATCTAATGGTAGAGATGCTGATGCTGATGCTGTGTCCATGTCACGTCTACTCCCGCTCCCCCTCTCCGGCGCTCAATGTCGCCGGTCTACTAAGCACCGGTCCTAGCAACCCATCATTACGTACACCTGGCATCCCTCATTACGCACACCTGCACCCCATCATGAGGCACACCTGGACTCCATCACTACCTTGATTACTCCCCCTTTATCTAGCACTCCCTAGCGGCACTGTTCAGGCAGTATTGGTTATGTTTCCTTGTCAGATGGGTTGCTTGGTTTGCATCATCATCATCATCATCATCATCATCATCATCATCATCATCATCATCATCATCATCATTATTAATAATAATAAACTACCTGCACCTGCTTGTCTCCCTAAGTCAACGTTACAGTCCAATGTTTGATGCCAACAGTAAGCCCCTCTATTTTCCTCTGTAAGTCCTGTAGAGGGCCATGAATGTCTTCAGTTGATTCTACCAAGGCAAATGTAATAGCCAATGACAACAGTGCACAGGAAGATACAATTGACAGCATTCATAATTTAACAGGATTAATATTTTACCTTTTAGACCACATAACATCTAAGACCCAGTTTTTGTAGATCGTAGTCTTCGCCAGCCAACTGGGTATTCAGGGCTTGAAGGCTGTCCTGCTCATGTAGATCCTTGTGTCTGAGGATCAGATACAAAGGAGGGGCGTTGAGGGTTAAAATTTCAAGACACATTCTGTAAGATGTACATATAATACAGTGGGCCACCAGAAATGTAAACAATCTGAGGAAAGGACATTAGAATATGCAAATACAATTTGGTTTATACGTAGTGTGAAATTACTTAAACATGAATTTAATATACACATAGTTTGTTTGCATACTGTCCTTAAGACAAGTGTTTGAGTATTGATCAGTCATCATTTTCAAAGTTGAGATACATTTAAATCAATGGAATTCTTCAGGCAGATACATTGACATTATACATTAGGCAGCTAATTAGTGTCCTGCCTACCAGAATCAATATCAATCACCCCCTTTCCAGCCCCCTATAAAGATCCACCAGACCCCCCCAAGCAACCCCAACAAATCAACCCTAACCAGCACTCCGGCCTTTCCATAGGACCCCACTCTTCCACGCCCCTCAGACTACCCTACCCACCCCAACCCCTCAGAACCCTGCCAGCCCACACCCCACCTTGCCACCTCCAAGCAACCCCAACCATCACTCAATTCCAATTTTACTTGAAATTCCAATTCAATTCTTGAATTCAACAATATTCAATTTATGGAATTGGATCTGAATTGGAATTTGACTGTTTGGACTTTTTTAATTGGAATTTGAATGTAAACATTTCATCTTTAGAATAAAATAGAAATGTTGTATTTTTACATTTCCCAGTTAAAGGAATTAATGCACATAGTATCTAACATTGACTGCAGAATATGTAAAAAAATATTTAAACTTGTATTTCAATATATCCTGTATAGCTAGGCTGTCTGAACAGTAACATGATCAGCCTGAGGGAATTTAATTTGAATTTGGTAATTGATGGGGATAATATTGATTTGGGAATTGAATTCTTGGAATTTACCTAACAAATGTAAGTATCTGAATTCAAAGACTGACCTGAAATTTGAATTGAATTAAATGGAATTTACAGGGCAGTGGAACCAGAATGATATATGACCACTTAGTTACAGCAACACCGTTCTACCAAGGACACCCAAACCACATTGCGAAGCCCAATGAACTTGACCCTTGCTGTAGCCCTGCTTGGGATATTTAACCTATATTGGCTATTGGTATGTCAGGGATGGCAATTGGAAATGTGAATTGGGCCAAGTTGGAAGAAATAATGTATTTAGGTTATAGTTTATAGAGATACAGTACACCTCTCTGTTTTCTTTTATTCTGTAATATGGTATATTGTAACTAATCAAATCAAAGTATATTTATGATAAACAGATAGAGTTCAGTGTGTCAAATCGGAGGACCTGTAGCTCGGATCTCTGGCAGTCTCTTTGGGGGTGCCACAGGGTTAAATTCTTGG
This sequence comes from Hucho hucho, assembly GCA_003317085.1. NCBI lineage: Eukaryota > Metazoa > Chordata > Actinopteri > Salmoniformes > Salmonidae > Hucho > Hucho hucho. The sequence goes on from QNTS01000530.1 coordinate 209,591, forward strand.
GCTGACTCTTTTCTCTGTATATACAGTGAGGGGAAAAAAGTATTTGATCCCCTGCTGATTTTGTACGTTTGCCCACTGACAAAGAAATGATCCGTCTATAATTTTAATGGTAGGTTTATTTGAACAGTGAGAGACAGAATAACAACAAAAATCCAGAAAAACGCATGTGAAAAATGTTATAAATGGAATTGCATTTTAATGAGGGAAATAAGTATTTGACCCCCTCTCAATCAGAAAGATTTCTGGCTCCCAGGTGTCTTTTATACAGGTAACGAGCTGAGATTAGGAGCACACTCTTAAAGGGAGTGCTCCTAATCTCAGTTTGTTACCTGTATAAAAGACACCTGTCCACAGAAGCAATCAATCAATCCGATTCCAAACTCTCCACCATGGCCAAGACCAAAGAGCTCTCCAAGTATGTCAGGGACAAGATTGTAGACCTGCACAAGGCTGGAATGGGCTACAAGACCATCGCCAAGCAGCTTGGTGAGAAGGTGACAACAGTTGGTGCGATTATTCGCAAATGGAAGAAACACAAAAGAACTGTCAATCTCCCTCGGCCTGGGGCTCCATGCAAGATCTCACCTCGTGAGATCTTGTTGTTATTCTGTCTCTCACTGTTCAAATAAACCTACCATTAAAATTATAGACTGATCATTTCTTTGTCAGTGGGCAAACGTACAAAATCAGCAGGGGATCAAATACTTTTTTCCCTCACTGTAGGCAAGCCAGATTTCGGACATGGCCCCTGTGTGTGATTAAAACCCCTAATCCTCACAGTAGCCAAATACCAAATGTGATTGGTTCAGTTGGCAGAATTCTAATCAAGGAAGAGTGTCACTATCGCTACTGAAGTTGCTGCTGCTGTATAGCTATCTCCAAGACTGAGACATTAGAGACAGTGGTGTTTTTATTTGATTCATTTTTTTTATTGAATATCTAAAACATACAACATACTTGCAGTGAAGCCTTTCAACAACTACACCATACCAGTCATCCAACAGACTCCCATTCAGAGCGACACACAGAAGCATCCAGGGTCAATGCCCTGCTCAAGGGCACTTTGACAGATCTCCCACCAGGCCAAAAAACGTGAACCTGAACCCTCCAAGATCCCCCCACAGTTCCCCAATAGCTGTCCCTCAACCATTCGAGACCCCTCCAACAGCCACCCCCAGAAAAGAAATTATGAAAAAATACAATTAATTCCATTCCCCACCCCCCAAAACGCCCCAATGTACCAACAACCAAGAGAATGGACTAAAGAGAAAAAAAGAAAAAGACAGAAAACAGCAAACAACAATGCAAAAAAATACAAATAAAAAATAAATAAAAAATAAATAAATAACGAAGGACATTAAGGACAACTAAAATCATAACAGCAATGCCAACTGTATATGTTAGTGTGCATGTTTGGCACTATTACATGTATGTGTGTGTTCTTGTATGCAATTATTTGAATGAGAGTGTGTGCATATGCATGTGTACAAACACCTGAACGGCATCAGCCACAGTCAAACCGGCATTAGTTGTAAAAACACTGCCCCTCAGTGTCATTCAAACATGCTTTTTATTATGTTTTATTTTAACTTTTTTTTTTTACTTCTATATTTGACCATCATTCTATCTCCCGCACAGCAACTCCACTCCCACTTGTCTCCAATTCCACATCCCAACCCTCAGCTTCCCTCAGCCCATCCCATCTGTCTCTGCTGGCCACCCTCTTCGGGTTTCTACGTAACACATATCTTTCAACTATGCTGTGATGTTTAACATACAATTTCAATCTATCTAATCGAATAGAATCCACAGATTGCGAATTGAAGAGTATTAGTATACTAAGAGTATTAGTATACTAAGAGTATTAGTATATTAGTAATTGAATGACCCGGTCTCTCCAGATCTCCTAACAGTACTATTTCTAGGGTACATTTTAGATGCTATGCATTTTCAGCCATTCCTGAACCTGAGACCAGAAACAGGTTACCTGAGGGCAAAACCAAAATAAATGGTCTATTGATTCTGTATCTTCACAACAAAATCTGCAGAGCTTCGATGATTTTATGCCCCAAATATTCAACATTTTGTTGGTGGCAAGAATTCTATATAATAATTTTAGCTGAAAAGCAAGTCTTGAATCTTGTGTTGTTTTATATATCAACTCATACACCCTGTACCACGGAATTGGTACATCAAAAATCCCCAACTATTTTGCAATCTGTATGGCACAGTTGTCAACATCCTGGTCCTCAAATGAAACTGGTATACTTTCCTATTTATGCTATTTTTATTCCTCCGCCAGTTTTCATCCTTTATATTGGGCAGACAGACCAGTTCCCTACCTCCTCCCACTGCCACATGCCTTCTCCATTTTTGGGGTAATGCTGTAATCAATTGGTTGTACTCTTGGATTGAGCAGACCTGTACAAATCTGATAACTCCATGAAGGACATAACTCTACCACTCCAATTTACAATATAATTTAAGAACAAAATACCCTTTTCAAACATCTTTCCCATAAATACAGGTATTTGATCAACCAGCACATTTGAGTTCAGCTATAATATTTGTTCTATCTTTTCAGGGGGATGAAATTGAAATTGTAGCCAGCTCTGCAATGCTTTTTTGAAAAAGAGGCAAAAAGGCAGTGGTGTTTGTTTACCTGCACTCTGTGGTTTGACATTTAATGAGGTAGTGTAGTTTAGTGGGCTCCTGTCACATGAATTGCAATTCCAATATTTCATTTCAAACTAATGGTATGGTGGACGACACGAGTGCTGCAACACTGAAGAGCCTCCGTTAGAGAAAGTAGTATTGATTTCTGCACCAGAAGTAGTTATTTTCGGTCTCCAAAAGTGCTGCCTGTCGAGGGTTCACTGCTTCCAAGTTAGGGTGAAATCATACATCATACAATCATCCTCAACAACCGTGGCAGTCCTCACAAATACCATAAACAATATGCAGCAGAGTGCTTTCAGTTTCCATACAATGTTCTCTCTCTCTCTCTCTCTCTATCTCTCTCTCTGTCTCTCAATAAATCACACAATGTGGTTTACTTTATATAGAGCACTGAGTGGCATTTGTTTTGTTCTGTGGCCTTTGATGAATTTTGGGAGCCAGATACAGAAAATGAAATGGATTCTGACACTTGCAGTATGGGTGAAAGCCAGCTCATTGCTTCTGCTTCTGTGATGAACAACGGGCTGTCATTTCCTCATCAGTACCAATCCTACTGTCATGCTCTCTTCAGACAGTCAGCCTATACGTTTGCCAGTGGTAGAGCAGTATCTGCATCAATAATGGCATTTTGCAATACAATAATTTTGATTGTTAAAGACCCACTCCAGCATTTAAAAAAAAAACTTTTCCTGTTGAAAAATAATATCCCACTTACAAATACAGTAATATACACACTAAAGGGTAAAAAAAAAAGGAGTCAAGGAGTTCAAGGAGTTGGTCTGATGGTGCCCTCTGATGTAATTGGCCTCCCCCATTGCTTGCGGGATCAATAGAGGAGCAATAGAGTTGTGCCATTTCATAAGGATACCTGGACCACGTATTGAGACGTGCCTTTTGTTAAAAGGAAATTCCACCCTGGCTCTGCGACGGCATTTAGTCATTACTATATTAACAACATTACGTTTTTGTAATAAACATCAAAATTATCCAAACCACAAGCTATACAGAGTGCATTGTCATTTCACTGGTAGAATCGGGAAGTTTCAACTACCTGCGTATTCGTCTGCTTATAGTGAACCACAAAGTCCGGCATTCATAGCGAATGCAGAAACCGTCCACTAGGTAGATGGGGCGTGCCCACAAACTTGGATGATGGTGTTGTTTACTTCAAACAAACAACACAGAGTCATCTCATAACTTCTGTAGGCACGATTCTTTTGTTTATTATTCACTAACGTTTGACATCATACCCGTGTGGTGTTCTGGCCCTGGCTTTGTTAATTACAAACAAACACGAAAATGAGTTTTTCACCATCTTTCACCATTCTAACTACCAGAGATTTACCCCTATGCTGCCAGTGGCTTTTGTCTATCAAGAATGATGCTTACGGTGACCAAAGATTATCAGAGGGATTATCAGGCTGAACTGTTGGGGAATCCATCAATGTTTTCCTTCACTACAAGACGGAAGATTCCCGATAATAATGGTGCCGGAGGGGATGGCTGCCATTTTACGGGCTGCTAACCATCTGTGCTATTTTGTGTGTCTTTTTTGCATTGTTTATAACTTATATACTGTTGCTGCTACCGTCTCTTATGACCGAAAAGAGCTTACTCACCTCGAACTGGATGAAGAAATACAGCTTCTCCGAGACCAGTCCCAAATCACAGTCATTCGCGTGAAGAAAATACAGAAGTTTAGGGGACGGAGATTGGGGTGCCTTGTGAGAATTCGTTGGCGAGTGGGTAACTCGCCTCTACCATCCGTTCTATTGGCCAACGTGCAATCACTGAAGAATAAACGTGAGACTAATCTACCAACGGGACATAAAAAACTGGCTGTGTCGTCGTGGCTGAACGACGACACATATAATATACAGTTGGCTGGGCTTCGGTGCATCGGCAGGACAGAACAGCTACATCTGGTAAGACGAGGGGTGGGGGTGTGTGTCTATTTGTCAATAACAGCTGGTGCGCAATGTCTAATATTAAGGAAGTCTCGAGGTATTGCTCGCCTGAGGTAGAGTACCTCATGATAAGCTGTAGACCACCCTATCTACCAAGAGAGTTTTCTTCTGTATGTATCTTAGCCGTCTACTTACCATCACAAACTGATGCTGGCACTAAGACCACACTCAACGAGCTGTATAAGGCAATAAGCAAACAAGAAAATGCTCATCCAGAATCAGCGCAAACTTAAATCCATTTAACCAAAATTCTACTAGCATGTCATATGTGCATCCAGAGGAGAAAAAAAACCTCTAGACCACCTTTACTCCACACACAGAGACACTTACAAATCTCCCCCTTGCCCTCCATTTGGCAAATCTGACCATAATTCTATCCTCCTGATTCCTGCTTACAAGCTAAAACTAAAGCAGGAAGTACCAGTGACTCGCTCAACCCAGAAGTGGTCAGATGATGCGGATGCTCTGCTACAGGACTGTTTTGCTAGCACAGACTGGAATATGTTCTGGGATTCATCCAACGGCATTGAGGAGTACACCACATCAGTCACCGGCTTCATCAATAAGTGCATCGACAACGTCGTCCCCACAGTGACCGTACGTACATTTCCCAACCAGAAGCCATGGATTATAGGCAACATCCGCACGAGCTAAAGGCTAGAGCTGGCGCTTTCAAGGAGCAGGACAATAATTGGGACGCTTATAAGAAATATTGCTATGCCCTCAGACGAACCATTAAACAGGCATAGCGTCAAGAGGATTACCAGGACGTGTACTCAGAGCATGCGCAGACCAACTGGCAAATGTCTTCACTGAGATTTTTAACCTCACCTTGACCGAGTCTGTAATACATATATGTTTCAAGCAGTCCACCATAGTCCCTGTGCCCATCAAAGTGAAGGTAACCTACCTAAATGACTACCGCCCCGTAGCACTTACGTTGGTAGCCATGAAGTGCTTTGAAAGGCTGGTCATGGCTCACGTCTACACCATCATCCCGGAAACCATAGACCCACTCCAATTCGCATACCGCCCCAACAGATCCACAGATGACGCAATCTGAGTCGCACTCCACACTGCCCTTTCCCACCTGGACAATAGGAACACCTATGTGAGAATGCTGTTCATTGACTCTAGCTCAGCGTTAAACACCATAGTGCCCACAAAGCTCATCACTAAGCTGACCCTGGCACTAAACACCTCCTTCTGCAACTGGATCCTGCACTTCCTGATGGGCTTTCCCCAGGTGGTAAGGGTAGGCATCAACGCATCTGCCACGCTGATCCTCAACACGGTGGCCCCTCAGTGGTGCGTGCTTAGTCCCCTCCTGTACTCCCTGTTCACCCACGACTGCGTGGCCAAGCACGACTCCAACACCATCATTAAGTTTGCTGACGACTCAACAGTGGTAGGCCTGATCACAGACAACGATGAGATAGCCTGTAGGGAGGAGGTAAGATACCTAGCAGCCAGGACAACAACCTCTCCCTCTAAGTGAGGAAGACAAAGGAGAGGATCGTGGACTACAGGAAAAGGAGGGCCAAACAATCCCCCATTCACATCGATGGGGCTGTAGTGGAGTGGGTCAAGAGTTTCAAGCTCCTTGGTGTCCACATCACCAACAAACTATCATGGCCCAAACACAACAAGACAGTCGTGAAGAGGGCGCGACAACACCTTTTCCCCATCAAGAGACTGAAAGGATTTGGCATGGGTCCCCAGATCCTCAAAAGGTTCTACAGCTGCACCATCGAGAGCATCCTGACTGGTTGCATCACCGCCTGGTATGGCAACTTCTCAGCATCCGACCGTGAGGCGCTACAGAAGGTAGTGCCATCATCTTCACCATCATTGTAAAGCCCTAGTTTTTATGTAACATTATAATTTATTTAATGTGATTAGTTATACAATTGAAGGAAAAAACATGTCCCTCATTTTAAGATAAACCCTGTTACGTGAACTGAACTCTCATTTTAACACAGAACTATTTTTTTACTTTCTTTTCTTCGGAAAGTATTCAGACCCCTTGACTTTTTCCACATTTTGTGACGTTTCAGGTCTCTCTGCATATTTCAAGACGTGATATGAGGGTGCAGTGAGATGCCTGATGGGTTGGACGATACTCTTCTCGTCAATTATATATATATTTTCCTCCCAATTGGTAGTTACAGTCTTGTCCCATCGCTGCAACTCCCGTATGGACTCGGGAGAGGTCGAAGGTCAAGAGCCGTGCGTCGACCCCGCCAAGCCTCACTGCTTCTTGACACAATGCCTGCTTAACCCGGAAGCCAGCCGCACCAATGTGTCGGAGGAAACTGTACACTTTCAAACCTGTCAGCGTGCATGCTCCTGGCCGACCACAGCAGTCACTAGAGCGCGATGGGACAAGTACATCCCGGCCGGCCAAACCATCCCCTAACCTGGACGACGCTGGGCCAATTGTGCGCCGCCTCATGGTTCTCCCTGTCGCGGCCATGACACAGCCTGGAATCGAACCAGGATCTGAAGTTGGAGTACAAAACCTACAGTAAAAGATGCTAAAATGAAACATAAGAACGGGAATCACAGAAATAGCGCACATAGAACATATCTACCTCTTATTAGACTTGCATTCAATGAGAATGACACATCTATAACTTACATTTCTGTTAATTTTGTAGGGTATCCCAAAAAGTTACATTTTGTGCCTCCCGAGTGGCGCCACAGAAATGTAAGTTAAATTAACAGAAATGTAAGCTATAGAGCTGTCATTCTCATTGAAAGCAAGTCTAAGAAGAGGTAGATATGTTCAAAGTGTGAAAATAGTCTGAAGAACTGGAAGCATGTACATTTATATATCTGTCTTTCGGATGGGACGTCCTGACTCTCTGTGGTCACTAAAGATTCCATGGCACTTATCGTAAGAGTAGGTGTTTTAACCCCAGCATCCTGGCTAAATTCCCAATCTGGCCCTCATACCATCACGGTCACCTAATCATCCCCAGTTAACAATTGGCTCATTCATCCCCTCTCCCCTGTAACTATTCCTCAAATGAGAATGTGTTCTCAGTCAACTTACCTGGTAAAATAAGGGTTAAATAAAAAATACATGTAACATTTCTACATGCAAACATACATGTAACATTTATACCTCAATCACATATCAGTAGTAATGAAATAATAAAAATCCACTACAGAAAAAACTGGCTGGTGCGGCCAGCTGTTCTGTGTGAGGGAATACAGTACATTTCCCTGTTTCATGATTAGCTTGCATTCGCGAGGTTGACAACATTATAAAAAGATTGTATTACAACTCTTCCCTACATCCATGCAGCAGTTGTTTTACAACAGTTTTTGTGAATATTTTTATTATATATTTCCGTAAACATCCTCTGTTTTGTGCTTTGTCTTTTACCATGTTGAGATCTTAAGGAGCATCAGGTACTGCTGGAATGTCTACCATTGACATGTCCATCTTTTTGTGAGAAATTACACTGGCCACTTTAAACATTTATAAAGAATTTATCAAGTTTAAATAGGCCTTACTTTAGATTAGGCCACACAAAAAGACTGGAGGACACACTAATTTCTTACTCTGAAATGGATACATAATTCCTCTGGCTGTTACAGACTGAACCATTTACAACATTTACATTTACAAAAACACTTGTAAATTGTTTACAAAGACCTATATTAAACATCTTATGAAGGACCTTATGAATCATTATTACATACTTAAAAGTAGTTTAAAATCTGTTAACTACCTTACTAATCATTATAAATCCTTTATTACGTGGAGTTAGTATAAAGTGCTACCGGTACTGGTATATCTTGATACTGTGTTAGCCCAGTAAAATGCTGGATATGACTCACAAGTGAAATCAATTATAGCATAAAAGCATAATCTCCATACAATGATTATTGTAGTAGAGATTTGAATCAGACAGAAGGAGTAGTGGAGAGAAAATTTGGTCACTCAGCTCTTCACAAGGTCATTGTGCACACCTGGGTCGTGTTCATTGGACGAAAAAAGGGCCAAACCATTTCCAACAGGAAGACGGAAATGGGCATACTTACTGGACAATTCCTAGTGTAGTATCCTCTCATTATTTCCCTTTACTACCTGTACTGAGCATGCTGTGTTCATTTTTTATTTGGGAAGAAAAAAATACTAGGCTTTCCAGTAAATGTTATACAGTGTTGAAATGGCATATGATTGTCATTCTGAATGTCATTCCATAATTTTATGCAAACTGCAATGAGTATGCATTGGCAAGAGAAACCATAGGGCATGAGGTACCATCTTTTGTCAGTCTTAGTCCATTCTGAGACAACAAGGCTTGGCTCTGTTCCCTGAGATGTTTCCTGTCATCTCATCAATCATCTCTCATCAAAGATCCAACAATATGAATATCATTACTCATGGATCAATTTGCTTTTCAGCCCTGAGGGCCTCTTCCATATAATTCTAGAAGATTGGATAGAAATTCAAATATAGAAATATTTGAATACTGTATCTGATTTTTCTTTTGGATGCAATGCAGACATCAGAGCAGCTGGAAAACGTGTGGCGAGACAGCATTTGCCCCAGTACTTTTCAACCTGGTGTGGCGCCACCACAGCACTTTCAAAGCAGCACCAAATGCATTTACCAGACATATTCATTGATTAGTTCACGTCATAGAACTAATAGATTCTAGCACCACCATAACTTTCACAAATACAGAGACAGGCAGCCATCATGGCATCGTTTTTTTTTACTAGCTAGTGCATAGTAACACCAAAGGACATGAACTGGTAATGCAGCTTTGGTTAGAATAGAGTGAAAGTAGTTCCTACGGTGATTGCCAGGGAACCAACCTCTGGTGGGCCAGATGTAGACCTGTAACTATTTTCGTGATAGCGATGGAACTTAGCCTTATACAGTACCAGTCAAAAGTTTGGACACACCTACTCATGCAAGGGTTTTTCTTTATTTTTACTATTTTCTACAATGTTGAATAATAGTGAATACATCAATACTATGAAAAAAACAAATCATGTAGTAACCATAAAAGTGTTAAACAAATCAAAATTAATTTGAGATTCTTCAAAGTAGCCATCCTTTGCCTTGATGACAGCTTTGCACAATCTTAGCATTCTCTCAACCAGCTACACCTGGAATGCTTTTCCAACAGTCGTGAAGGAGTTCCCACATATGCTGAGCACTTGTTGGTTGCTTTTCCTTCACGCTGCAGTCCAACTCATCCTTAACCATCTCAGTTGGAGCAGTACTGGTAAAAGTAGTCGTTTTTATTAGCGGGAAGCGGGTTGGAGCTTGTTCATGGAACTGAACCGAAAACCGGAAAAGAAGGACAGTTTTCGAGAAACAGAATCAGAACAGGGAACGAAAGTTATCTATAGTGCTCTGGAACAGAACTGTTCTTTTAAAATAATGGGAACCGGTTAATACAGTTATTTTACGTTCCGGGCAATATTGGGTCCCACAAAAAAGGCAACAAAGCACCTATGCAAAGCCCTCAATCTATCACTCAGAAACGTATTCCAGTGTCTGCCTGTCAGCTGAAAATCTTTGCCTGTGTGTGCATGTGTTGGCTACCTGCCCCTCCCCTTCCAAAGCATAGGCTACTAGACTACTGACGTTACAAGTGTGATTCAGAAATTACGGAGAGAGATTATTTATTTGAGAAGAATGGATTAACTTTTTCAGTGCTAGTTAAGGACACTATAGTTATCACGTTTCACATTGGATTTATTAACCACAAAATGGTGAGAGATGTTTTAATTTAAATTCTGGTGTCGCTCTGCACACACAAGCTTGTTAGCTTGCTAGCTAGCTAGCTAGCTCTGGTCTAACGTTAAGCCAACTCCTGGAAGTTCAAAGACATTCAAAGTTCATTCATAGAAACCGCTCCTACGTAGGTATAATTCTGTGGCACTAATTCAGATAATGCATGTCATAACATGATGCCCAGCACTTCAATCCAAGCCAAGCCTCCTCCTCCACCCTCTCTCACTATCTCCCCACCTGCAAAATTTCAGTCACATTTCATGCCTTACACTTGTCTGTCCAATGCATGTAAATAACTATTATAGCTTGCCCGCTCCATAGCAAGCTGCTCTATCCACACTTATTTATGAAGTAATTTAATGTTGAACTACATTTTAAAAAAACATTTATTTCAGATGTTTAAAAAGGAACAGAAGGAACAATATAAACATAATGTTTGGGGGGTTTGAATCGTTTCAGAACTTTATTTTGCTGGTCGGAACAGTGGAACAGAATTTATGGTTCTGTTCAGAACAAAAATAATAGAACTAAATAATTTTGGTTCTGTCACGATCTCCTTTAGTGACGGACCAAGACGCAGCGATGCTTCCAGTATACATATTTTATTTGACGTAACTGGGAAAAATAATAAACGAAGATCGTAACTACTGTGAACATAATACTCTCAAATCAACAGTACAAACAATAACCCACAAAACCCTAGTGAAAAGCACAAACATATATATGGTTCCCAATTAGAGGTAACGACAATCAGCTGCCACTAATTGGGAACCATAACCCCAACATAGAAATATGACACGTAGAACAAAAAAAAACTAATACCCAAAACTCAACCTAAAGACCAGCCTGCTAAACCAGGCCTGGACGTTACAGGTTCCAACCCCTTCCGGGAAGAAGTTTAACTAATGTCTAATTGTGGGGTCTTTGGTAAACAAAACTGTCACAATATATTGGGCCAGATTTATCAAAAAGGGTGCTTTGAAACCCGGGCAGAGATCTTCATGCCTTCTGCCAAACCTGGTCTGATATCGCGAAGAAGATTCGTCCTGTCCCTTTGGGGATTTAGATAATTAAACAGTATTTTAGGGACTACAGATTACAGGCGTGGCGCACATTTTACATACCAATAATCTGTGTTCTCTTTTGGAGATTTAACCATTGCACATGCATTGACCGTCTGTTTTTCGATTACAGCCAAAAGCTGTTTTGTGGGGTTTGTAGCATTGTCTCACATCAGATAGCACAACGACGACCGTCTGCACTGAACTGTCTGATAACTAGAAAACACTCATGGGATAGCTAGAAATAAGTTTGGCTACAATATGTCCTAACATTTTTTTACTAAGGTGCCATTGTCCATTGAACTCCGCTTCATCCTCAAACGAATCAGAGTAAATCTTACCACGAACTATAAACCTGTAGGTAATATTTTGGCATTTGTTTTATAAGCAACTCTTTATTACTTCACTAATTCTATATCTAGCTAAAGTGTTTTGTCGTGATAGAATCAGTATTTCTGAAATTCTAAATGAGAAACAAAAATATGCTAGCTAACGAATTAGCTAGCTAGAGACTGCTTGCTTGCTGAACAGCCTGGACTAGACGTAACATAGTGAATGTAAATCCGGGACACTGAAATTAGTATGATATGTTAGATTTGGTATGGTTACATAAGACAGACGGTTACTTAAGGCAAAAAACTGAAATGTCTAGCAACTTAAAGGTTGCATGTTCGAATCTCATCACGGACAACTTTAGCATTGTAGCTAATTAGCAGTTTTTCAGCTACTTACTACTTTAGCTACTTTGCAACTACTTAACATAACCTTTTCAGCTAACCCTTCCCCCAACCTTAACCCTTTAACCTAACGCCTAACCTTAACCCTAACCTTAACTCTAACCCCTAACCCCTAGCCCAGCTATCATTAGCTAGCTAGAGTTAGCGTTAGCCACCTAGCTCTCTAGGAGACAGAACGTGTTTCCTTCCTGAGCGGTATGACGGCTGCATGATCCCATGGTGTTTATACTTGCGTACTATTGTTTGTACAGATGAACGTGGTACCTTCAGGCATTTGGGAATTGCTCCCAAGGATGAACCAGACTTGTGGAGGTCTACAATTTTTTTCTGAGGTCTTGGCTGATTTCTTTTGATTTTCCCATGATGTCAAGCAAAGAGAAACTGAGTTTGAAGGTAGGCCTTGAAATACATCCACAAGTACACCTCTAATTGACTCAAATGTTGTCATTTAGCCTATCAGAAGCTTCTAAAAAACCATGACATAATTTTCTGGAATTTTCCAAGCTGTTTAAAGGCACAGTCAACTTAGTGCATGTACACTTCTGACCCACTGGAATTGTGATACAGTGAATTATAAGTGAATAATCTGTCTGTAAACAATTGTTGAAAAAATTACTTGTGTCATGCACAAAGTAGATGTCCTAACCGACTTGCCAAAACTATAGTTTGTTAACAAGACATTTGTGGAGTAGTTGAAAAACGAGTTTGAATGACTCCAACCTAAATGTATGTAAACTTCCGACTTCAACTGTAAGTATTCAGACCCTTTGCTATGAGACTCGAAATTGAGCTCAGGTGCATCCTGCTTCCATTTATCATCCTTGGGATGTTTCTACAACTTGATTGTAGTCCACCTGTGGTAAATTCAATTGATTGGACATGATTTGGAAAGGCACACATCTGTCAATATAAGGTCCCACAGTTGACAGTGTATGTCAAAGCAAAAACCAAGCCACGAGGTCAAAGGAATTGTCTGTAGAGCTCCGAGACAGGATTGTGTGGGGGGACAGATCTGAGGAAGGGTACCAAAATATTTCTGCTGCATTGAAGGTCCCTAAGAACACAGTTTCCTCCATCATTCTTAAATGGAAGAAGTTTGGAACCACCGACTCTTCCTAGAGCTGGCCACACGGCCAAACTTGAGTAATTTGGGGAGAAGGGCCTTCATCAGGGAGGTGACCAAGAACCCAATGGTCACTCTGACAGAGCTTCAGTTCCCCTGTGGAGATTGGAGAACCTTCCAGAAGGTAGGGCTGGGTGATATGACGATATATATCATGTGACGATAGAAAAACGTCTATTGTTTCATTTTATGCTCGTTTATTTTGTTGTGTCGCAAATCACACTCTTTACGGCAATATTTTTAGTCAATTGGACGACGCTTTGCATTCTTCCACCACATGTGGAAGGAAATTTGCAACACAAACAAACATGGAGGATAGTGAACGTGACACAGAGCACTGAGACACGGAGCTAATACCTTAAAGAGGGGCTACTTCGGTCGCATGGACGGGGTTTGGGTATGAAAAGTCTGGCACGGACCTGAAAACCATCGTCTGCAAAATATGCCGCATGCCTGTCCCGACAACAGGCTCAAACACCACTAACCTCTTTTACCACCTATGCAAGAATCATGTGAAACAGTACGGAGAGAGTCTACGGATGAGACCCCAAAAAACATGGGGGTTTCGTGAGTTGGTGCTAACACTCGACCCAAGGTACCAAATGCAAATTGATATGTGACATGTATTAATGCCAAAATAACATGCAAAACAGGTGTAGGGGGTGGGTCCCAGAGACCCTCACCATTATTGATTAAGGGGACCTTAAGATTCATATGTTTTGCTGCAGGCCTTATAATAGATACTGTTGCTATGTGCCTAAAAACTCTGCCACTATACGCTGCACAAGCCATCTATATTAGTCGTTGTGGTTAAGCCCTAGCTGTTGCAAGAGTGTGCTTGCAGGCTAGGTCTGAGTCAGACCCGAAACTAGATAAAGAGAAGTAACCACTGTCTGGTTTTGACATTTTGATCTTGTGTGACAGTGGACAATTCCAATAAATTCAGAGAAGCTACTGTACTAGGTTGCCTTATAAGGTAACCTCAGCATATTGATGCACACATACATTGACATAGGTGATCATACCACTAGGGAGTGATCACATGTATAAAATCATCTGCGCCCTTAGGTGGGGTGCAGAACTTACTCTGAAACATACGCGCTGTGTTTCCATTGTCAACTTCTGTCTGCAATTGCATTAATAAAGGTTTAATTGATTTACTTAAAGAAGATATTGTCTGATTTCACCAATAAGCCAATGATTGACAAGGAACAAGGAACCGACCCCGACACAGGCAAGCCTCCCAAAATATATATATATATATTTTAGGCCTATATTTACTTTGTTTGCAACTATAGTTGAAGTGTTTTCTATTTACCTTTTTAGATTTGATACATTCATATTTTATATTTTGTTACATGCTTAATTGAAAATTTGCACAAAGGTTCTAAATAAAAGGAGAAATAATCAAATATGACTGAGTACTTTTTATTTGTTGAGTATAATTCAAAATGTAATAAGAAATAGGCCTTTACAATGTGGTCATTATATATAAACTATTTATTCATTGAATGTACAGAAAATGTGCTATATCGTGATATGTATCGTTATCGGGATATTAAATGACCTATATCGGGATATGAGATTTTGGCCATATCGCCCAGCCCTACCAGAAGGACAACCATATCTGCAGCACTCCACCAATCAGGCCTTTATGGAAGAGTGGCCAGACGAAAGTCACTCCTCAGTAAAAGGCACATGACAGCCCACTTGGAGTTTGCCAAAAGGCACCTAAAGGACACAGACCATGAGAAACAAGATTCTCTGGTCTGATGAAAGCAAAATTGAACTCTTTGGCCTGAATGCCAAGCGTCACGTCTGGGGGAAACCTGGCACCATCTCTATGGTGAAGCGTGGTGGTGTCAGCATCATGCTGTGGGAATGTTTTTCACAGCAGTGACTGGGAGACTAGTCAGGATTGAGGGAAAGATGAACGGAGCAAAGTACAGAGAGATCCTTAATGAAAACTTGCTCCAGAGCGTTTAGGACCTCAGACTGGGGTGAAGGTTCACCTTCCAACAGGACAAAGACCCTAAGCACACAGCCAAGACAACGCAGGAGTGGCTTCGGGACAAGTCTCTGAATGTCCTTGAGTGGCCCAGCCAGAGCCCGGACTTGAACTCTATCGAACATCTCTGGAGAGACCTGAAAATAGCTGGGCAGCGACGCTCCCCATCCATCCTGACAGAGTTTAAGAGGATCTGCAGAGAAGAATGGGAGAAACTCCCCAAATACAGGTGTGCCAAGCTTGTAGCTTCATACCCAAGAAGACTCAAGGCTGTAATCGCTGCCAGAGGTGCTTCAACAAAGTACTGAGTAAAGGGTCTGAATACTTAAGTAAATGTCATATTTCAGTTTTGTATTCTTAATACATTTGCACGCATTTCTAAAAACCTGTTTTTGCTTTGTCATTATGGAGTATTGTGTGTAGAATGATGAGGAAAAACAATAACTTAATACATTTTAGAATAAGGCTGTAACGTAACAAAATGTGGAAAAAGTCAAGGGGTCTGAATACTTTTGAGATTTGATCTCTGCATTGACTCTGAAATTCACAGCAAATATGAAGAAAACAGAGCACTGGTCAGGGGTTTTATTGATCTATCCATTTCTCATAGTTTCTCTATAAATTGTGTTGGTGTATTAATAATGTAATTACTAAAACATCTTTAGAATTGCATATTTCTTATTCTGTCATGTCAATGACGATAGTAATGTAAGTTTGCAGCATCTCATATTTTCATTTTTTTTTACGATTAATTAATATGGGCTCCAGTAGATGGCCTCATTGTGCCTCTCTGTGCAAAAATATTCTCTTCATGTTCAGCTTCAAGACAATTAAACCATAAGATATTTTAATAATTCCATGGTTCATTTTATTTTATTTTAATGTTTCATCAAATCCCTTATATGCCATACTGTGGCCAATGCGTTTAATAGTAGGCCTAGCTGTAATATTAGGCTACTGTATAATGAATTATTATATTATAAATCTAATATCAATATCGAAAATATTAGGCTACTGTATAAATAACTATGTAATTATACATCTAATATCAATATCGAAGAGTGAGTGAGTGAGTGGGATTTAATAGGATCAAATAAGCACATTTCACCATGTTGAATTATGAGCTGATTTTCTTAATGAGCTGGAGAAAAGCAGATGGGGACGCTTCCGAGACGCTCTCATCTTCCCTCGATCTACAAGTGAGAGACTTCACTTCAGACACGTCATTGCTGGATGAGGATACTATGACGGAATCGGGATCTCTTCACAATAACTTCAAAATAAGAAGAAAGCAACAAAACAAAAGAGGCACGACATCCAGTGCGTACCGTTTAGGAAAACTCGTAGACAACTCTTATTCTTGTTGATTTGGAGCTTTGTGAGAATATAAACGAGTTGAATTGATTCTATCGGATGGTATTTGCAGCTTCTCTGGATGTGGTCGCACAGTTTTTCACGTGAAGGTAGAGTGAATTTTTGAGGGGCTGCATCTGGAACACACGCGAAGAGAGGAGGAGAGCAGAGAGGCGTGTGCTTCTGGTGTATAGATGGGGGGAAGGAGAATAAGTAGATCCTACTATTTCCATGTAAATAATGGCTTACCATTGAGCTTTCTTTGAGGATTTAACGACATCGGCAAAAAAAAAACTTTGTTTGAAAAAAGTTGACAGCTCATCTTCCATGGAGTCTCATTGCAATTTTGGGGACTTGCTGTGTGACAAAAACGGACCGCACGGACGGACTGAGCTCCAGGATTACGGTTATGTGTTATGTAGCCTGACACATTTTCTTTGTGCTTATGGAAACTTGAATGCACATTTTTCATAAAACAAAGGCAGAAGCCACGTTTCATGTGTAAAGACACAGCCAATGTATTGATTTTGTTGTTATGATGCGAATGCATTTCTAGTCAACAATGTTTTGGGAGGAGACGTGATTATGTCTACATTTCCATCACAGTCCAAATCGTCATGCGGTAGGTCCAGTGCATGTGCATTGCAGTTACAAAGTCCATTGCTTGTCCTGGATGGAGTGTCAATAGGAGCACGAATATAATCAGACGGACACGCCTTGTCAGTCATTAAACAAATCAGAAAAATGCAGTGCAAATATGATCAATAGACTGTATTGATGCCCATATATAATGCTAATGATTGGCCCAGCCTCTGTTTACATAACATGCCTGCGAGAATATGGTGTGAAAGTTTCAGATGACTGCTGACAGCTCATTGAAATAGACATAAGATCAAATAAAAAAAAATAGTTTTGATTGGTAGCATACATCATATTAAACTAATCAATAACAGCTGGAATACCTTTTGTTGAAAACTGCTGCTCTAACATTAGAATGTCTTCGAGAATTCATCAACAGGATTAATTTTTGGGCTCATTTCTAACGATTGCTTTTTGAAATATTTATAGACACTATTCTGCAAGATGATCGTTGTGTTGAGCATGGTGACCCAACCTCCAAATGAGCTTGTCCCCAGGCAAGCGGCCAAGGCTACATTTTCCATATAATTGTCCTGACTTCAGGTGATTGGAATTATGGGGTGATTTCCATCTCTACAAGCTGACGGAAACATGGATTTGAACTTCTCCATGGGCCGCGATAGCGATAATTTTCCAGAGAGAAACTCATCCAAGCGCGTTCTGACAGGCTGCTTTCTCTTTGCGCTCATCCTGACCACACTGCTGGGGAACACACTGGTATGTGTTGCCGTCACCAAGTTCCGCCACCTGCGTTCAAAGGTCACCAACTTCTTTGTGATCTCTTTGGCCATCTCAGACCTGCTGGTGGCCATCTTGGTGATGCCATGGAAGGCAGCGACGGAGATTGTGGGCTTCTGGCCCTTCGGAGCCTTCTGCAACGTCTGGGTGGCATTCGACATCATGTGCTCCACAGCGTCCATTTTGAACTTATGTGTCATCAGCGTGGACAGATATTGGGCGATCTCAAGCCCGTTCCGCTATGGGAGGAAGATGACACCCAAGGTGGCATTTATTATGATCAGTGTGGCATGGACTCTGTCTGTGCTTATCTCCTTCATCCCTGTGCAGTTGAACTGGCACAAGGCTGCAGTGTTGGAGCTCAACAGCACTTACGGGGAGCTGCCTCCGGACAATTGCGACTCCAGCCTTAACAGGACTTATGCCATCTCCTCCTCCCTCATCAGCTTCTACATCCCTGTGGCAATCATGATCGTGACTTACACCCGGATTTACAGAATTGCCCAGATACAAATCAGGAGAATCTCAGCCCTGGAGAGGGCTGCGGAGAGTGCCAAGAACCGCCACAGCAGTATGGGGAACAACTCCAACATGGAGACGGAGAGCTCCTTCAAGATGTCTTTCAAAAGAGAAACCAAAGTCCTAAAGACCCTCTCTGTCATAATGGGGGTGTTTGTATGCTGCTGGCTGCCCTTCTTTATCCTCAACTGCATGGTTCCCTTCTGTGAGCCCAACAGCACCTCTGATTTCTTCTGCATCAGCCCTGCTACATTTGACGTGTTCGTCTGGTTCGGCTGGGCCAACTCCTCCCTCAATCCCATCATATATGCCTTCAACGCGGACTTCCGCAAAGCATTCTCCATCCTGCTGGGCTGCCACAGACTCTGCCCGGGCAGCAATGCCATAGAGATAGTGAGCATCAACAACAATGGAGCTCAGCCACCTGCGTCCCAGTATCAGCCCAAAGGGCACATTCCCAAGGAGAGAAACAATGCCACCTATGTGATTCCCCACAGCATCCTGTGTCAGGAGGAGGAGCTGCAGAAGAAGAATGAGGTTGGGATTATTACCTTGGAGAAACTGTCCCCATCTCTTTCTGGGAACTTGGACAGCGATGCAGATGTGATTAATCCTATAACTCAGAACGGCCAACACAAAACTGTGACATGTTGATTGGTGAAATGTATTGGTATACAAAAATAGAAGGAACCCACAGAGGGAGAGACAAGGCAGTATGCCTAGCAAAGGTGTGGGGTATACAAACTGAGCTTCACTGCAAACCTTAAAATTCTAATCACTATGGAAATCTACAGAATGTTTCAAATGAAGGCACTTTATCCTGGATACCTATCTGCAAAACACCTTCAGCATTTATTAATGAAGTATAGACAGATTTATTGATAAATGTTCCATAACTTGAATAAAGAAAAATAAATACACACGTGTATACATGTGTTGTATTTACAAATACGTATACATTTGCATATATGTACAGTAGTGACGTTACAAATATCCTGGATGCCGTTATAACATGGAGAAAGAAGTTGAAATATTAGCTAAATGTCTTGTAAGTGCTTTACATTTATGTATACAGTGTGTTTCATATTCTCCATACAGAACTATAAAGATAATTGGTTTTGCAATTTTTTTTTATGTTAACCCCAGTGTGTAATTAATTGGTTTTTATTTATATTATTTATCATAATATATTGGAGAGTTGAAGACACTTTGGTGGTAATGACAATTGAGTAAAATAATATGACCATAGGATGGTGTAAATAATTGAAAACAACCCTCATCAACTCTTGTATTTACATTGTTGTGACAAAGTGGTAAGCCTCAGAGTGGTAGGGTGGTAGTAAGGTATGATGTATACACATGTATGCATTTGACATTTAGAACACTGTGTCAATAACTGAGGCATGCTTTAAATGCCTTTAATTTTCACAGTTACAACGTCTTATGCCAAGTATGCCATATATTTCTAAATATTTCAGTTGTATTCCCCTTTTGTAGTAAATGCATTTTCCAACTGGTGTAGATGGAGCTCATTCTGATTGTCCCTATTACTCTCTCCCACAAGACACTCTCCGCTTAAAAAGTGTTACCTCTTCACGCTCTTAGGGCGTCAGTGATCCTGTTGGCAAGTCAGGCCTCAGACACTCCTTCAGGTGTGTCTGAAATAGCATCTCCTATTCCTTATATAGTGCACTACTTTTGACCAGATCCTAAAAGGCTTTTGTCAAAAGTAGAGCACTAAATATGAAATAGGATTCCATTTCGTACGCACCCTTTTACTGTCCTAATGCAGATAACTGATTCTGATTCTATTAACGTTCTGTTGGCATGAAGAGAAAACAACAGCTTAGTGTGCAGCAGGAAATGCCATCAATGCATAAAAGAAAAATGTCAATCCTGTACATTATGCAAGTCACTGGTCACCCAACCAGAACACAATTGACACTTTGTGACCTTTGCTAAACCGCTGAAACAACATATTGTGAATTGCTTAAGCTGGTGCTGTGATGTTTGAGGTAACAGTGTGACTATTGTTGTGCTTATAGCTGCCAGATTGAAGCCACCCACTGCACTGTATGCTTTGGTCCTTTGACTCTTCTGATCAATTCTCAAATTTTTACCTCTGACTGTTAAGTTGTTCTCTCTACAGTATTAATATCTGTATTGAATTTGATAGATAGCAAACAAAAGGTTTGTAAAATATAAACAATTATAGAGAGCTAGTGTGGTTAAGGCCTTCAACTAGTTCATAAGGTTGTTAATTTCAGAAGGCATTGCATGAATCTATATTGGATGTAATTTCACAGTGTGAATTGGGTGCAGAACATATTTTCACAATCTTTACAGAAGTGTGGCAACACCAATTCACCATGGTTCCATGATGGGAAGTCCCATGGGTTTGATGTAAACATTAACTAGAGTTAATGCATTGTGGTTTAGTTGTTTCCAGACGTCAACCTTGTTCTTGTATCTCCAGCTGTAAAAGCATAGAGTTGTCATACAATGAATAGGGTAAGTAATCTAATGGTATTTTTCTCAAATTCAATATTATATTTTTTTGTTCTGGGAAATCCAATTTGACATAAATTCAAAAGGAAGAAAGTTTGTGGATCAACATGTAACTTATGAGTTGCCTAGCTTCACCCACTCCTGTATTGCTCTCCTATTGAGTTTTTATGGCCTAATTGTATTAGTCTGACCCTGGATTCTTAATTAGAGTGTATGTCCATCAAGTCTAGTCTTCTATGACAAGTGTCAAAACATGAACTCCCTCTGAGAAGACCTCTGTCTATCTCATTTTGTAGATAATGTTTGAACTTGCTCACTGTTCAGCTCCACTCTAATTGTCACAGGGTGCTATCTAGAACCTAAACGGTTCTTCGGCTGTCCCCATAGGAGAACCCTTTGCAAAAATGTTTTTGTTCCAGGTAGAATCCTTTTGGCTTCCATGTAGAACCCTTTCCTGCAACCAAAAAGGGTTTTACCTTGAACCAAAAAGGGTTATTCTATGGGGACAGCCGAATAACCCCCTTGGAACCCTTTTTTAAGAGTGTAGAAGGCACCAGAGCCATGGCTCTGGAAGCCACCAATCCCATAATATTGAAGTAAAAACAGTGCTGACTTGATCTGATATTTTGTATTTTCAAAGGTATTATGTCATTGACGAAGGCAAAACTGCAGCAACTACATGCGACTATGTCAAGTAAAGGTTGGCCTTTTTTCATTTTCTACCATAACAGCAGGGGTGGAAAAAATACCCAATTGTCATACTTGAGTAAAAGTAAAGATACCTTAATAGAAAATGACTCAAATACAAGTGAAAGTAAAATACTACTTGAGTAAAAGTCTAAAAGTATTTGGTTTTAAATATACTTAAGTATCAAAACTAAATGTAATTGCTAAAATATACTTAAGTATCAAGAGTAAAAGTAAAAGAATAAATAATTTCAAAATTCTTATATTAAGCAAACCAGACAGCACTAATATCTTTTTTTAAATTTACGGATAGCCAGGGGCATACTCCAACACTCAGACATCATTTACAAACGAAGCATGTGTGTTTAATGAGTCCACCAGATCAGAGGCAGTAGGGATGCGCAGGGATGTTCTCTTGATAAGTGCGTAAATTGGACCATTTTCCTGTCCTGCTAAGCTTTCAAAATGTAATGAGTGCTTTTGGGTGTCAGGGAAAATGTATGGAGTAAAAAGTACATTATTTTCTTTAGGATAAAAAGTACATTATTTTCTTTAGTAATGTCGTGAAGTAAAAGTTAAAGTAGTCAAAAATATAAATAGTAAAGTACAGATACCCATATAAACTAGTTTAGTACTTTAAAGTATTTTTACTTAAGTACGTTACACCACTGCATAGCCTGTATCACAACCGGACGTGATTCGGAGTCCCATAGGGCGGCGCACAATTGGCCCAGCGTTGTCCGGGTTTGGCCGGTGTAGGCCGTCATTGTAAATAGTAAACAACTGACTTGCTTAGTTAAATAAAGGTTAAATAAAAAATACAAAAAATAAAAATAACAGTTGTTAACCAATATTGACCTGTCTCTCCATTATAAACTATATTCTTTGCTTATAATTTATTTTCTAACTATCTTCAAACATGAGTCCACTCAAATATACAATAAAAAAATAACTCCACATAATCTGAGCTGCTATGGGAAATATTCCAGAAGACTGTCTTTGTCTGCTCAGCGCTCACCCCCTGTCAGGCCCTGTCTACTCAGTTTCATTAGTAAACAATCCTGCTGTTTCCCCCTGTGGTCCTATCACAACAACACAACATGCACACCTGGCCCTACAACTAGGTAATTTGGCCTGCATGAAGATGCCCAAAAGAAACAAATGTCTATTCAGCTTTTGTTTCCAATGATTTTGCTGAATGTGAAGTCCATGCTGTGAGAAGACAGTGTTTTATAAAGTTTTATGCGTTTTAATTGCTTAGCCATATGAACAACCTCAGAAGTATCTGAGGCTTGTCCAGGTGTTATTGGTTTTATACATTTATACAGATCAATATTTATTTTGGTTTCAGATGGTTTAACTATCTTGCTTGTTGCTGTATCTGTATCATTCCTGAGATCTGAGCCTGCCAAGTTTACCAGACATATTCAGTAAACTGCCACTTTATGATTTGGGGGCATTGCATTGCTAAATGACAAAAGCAGAATGCCTTGCATGCTCAAATGTCTTTCCTAGGGGTGCCCCACAGGTTATGAGAAAGAACTTGTGACAGATTCATGTTCTGTCTAGATGTTTGTTGTGACATCACATGTAACAGTGCTTTTGTTAACCTATCTGACAGCAAAGCATTCCTTTGCATCAAATGACAAACAGGGAAAGATAACCGTCACTGTCCTCATATGACATTAAACACTGTCCTTTTTGGATGGGTCCAATTACAGGGGTGTTGTTCTCAAGCTCATTTTATGAAGATGCTTTATTAACGATGGCATCCCTACCTCGACATTCAACAGCACTTCATGGATGTAAAATGAAAAACATTATTGTACAATGTTCAAATGTAGATGTGAACACAAGTGCTTTTTATTTTGGAATCCTTAATTGTGAGTAGCAAACTGCATGTGCTGTTTTTCAGTGTGGGTTTATTGAAAGGTCAAGGCACTCGTTAGTCAGATGTTCTGCAGTTGTCAAGAAGGTTTTGAAAAATAATAATCCCCAAATTTATTACAGTACCTAGTTTACAGTTGTAACAAAATTTGCCCTATACTACTTGCAAAATAAAAGTATATGTACATTTTTTTTCATTTGAATTTATTCAGAGGAGGTTTGGCTGGTGTGGTACTGTAGTTTGGGTCCAACTGTTTATTGGAAGATCATGTCTTTGTGGAGGATCAATATGAATTGATTTCTGTCTAACAATGACGCACATTTTCAGCTTTGATGGCCTCACTCTGTTCATATCCCACATCATTTACATAACTAGGTGAGGATGAAAGAGTTGAAATAGCCTTTCAAAAGCAAAACAAACAGCAAAGCAGTCAATGTCTGATATGTCAAAGTCAATGTCACTCTGATCTGATGGTATTACAAATACAACTGCTCTTTTAATAGTTTGTTTGATGCTGATGTACAGTCGACCTTACCATGGAGGGAGATGCTCTCTCGACTGTGGCATATGTCATTTATTATTTAATGTTTCTATTTAAGAATAAGATCGTTACAGTTACAGGCTAAAAAATTTATCTGTCCACATTGTGTATTGGTGTGGGTGCCATCAAGGCCCTGGGTGACCACTCTGTGCCCAGCTGTTCACATTCAATTAGTAGCTCTTTTAAAAAGCATGTAAACATCCTCATCTCAGTCAACCAGGTAATGTGACTTAACACAGAGCCATTCAGTGGAGCTCAGCTGTGAAATCGGTGGCTGTTGTGGTGTGGAGAGGGAGATACTGTACCACAGCCCCATTTAGCTCTGTGTCCGTAAGTGACTTGCTGGGCTGCAGCCACAAATGCAAAGCTCTCTTTCTGACTGACTTAGATCTGAACAAGACAGCAGTTGTCTAGAAATCCAACAATGTGAGGGGGTTCAAAAACATTAGGACCAGAAAGACTGCATGGTTTGGATACAGTAAAATACATTAATATTGGAGATGTTATGACCATTAGTGTAAATGCCTGGCGGGTTGACACATCCCGTAAGCGATGCATAAATCACATGGATGGTTGACCTACACTTTCCCCGTAGATCAACACAGGCATGAATTGAAGGGGGCCACAGTGGAAACACAGTCAAGGTTAATGACAGGCCCGCGGGCAGCGCTTGCCTTGGTGAGAGGAGGTGGCCATGAAGGACTGCTGTAATGTGCTTATGTAACTAACATTCAGCTTCTTATTTCTCCACCAAGCACAGCATCAGCACCACTGCTCGCAGTTTGGACTGAATTTTTTTTAGAATTAATATTACAGTACAAGTCTGAACAGGCACTAGGAGCTAGGCTGTGTTTTCATGAGGATATTATGTCTAAGCTACTGAAACCCATGGGGTGAGGATTTGTTTGCAGGGGGAACCAATAACCATGAGGTCAGTCTGCATTAGCAGACAGAAAGGAAAAGCCTTTATAGTGCCAGATGAGGGGTTTAAATACTTTACTTGAACTAAATACAGTCTTTACCCAAATCCCCTCTTTGCCTCCTTCTTCTGTATAGCCGGGATATCTATAGAGTAAATCTTTAACATTTCCTGGAAGAGATACATGAAATGGTTTTTGGTTGAAAGGGCAAAAGGGCAGTTGAAAGGGTAAAATTCCTTTAGTCCCCAGAATTTGGTCGATATATCAAACATAAACATTGCAAGTGTGTTCTTTTGATAAAAGTCAATGTAGCGACAGAATTTTCCAAAGACGATGATTCAAAACCTTGCAATATGTATTGCTGTTATATATTGTAGGGGGTCAAAACCTCCGTCAAATCGTACCCTTCAAAATGAGGGGGAAATTTGAATTATTTAACATTCTGTTAACCAACATTATGGCTGAAAGGTCTATTAGTATTTATTTGTATTTATTAAGGATTCCCTCTTCCTGGGGTCCAGCAACATTAAGGCAGTTATATACAATAAAAAATATTACATGACATTACATTTCATAACACATTATGTGTGCCCTCAGGCCACTACTCTACTACCACATAGCTACAATACAAAATCCATGTGTACGCGTGTGTAGAGTCCGTATGTTAGCATGTGTATGCGTGTGTCTGTGCCTGTATGTGTCTCCTCACAGTCCCCGCTGTTACATTTTATCTGGTTCTACTGCTTGCATCATTTACCTGATGTGGAATAGAGTTCCATGTAGCCATGGCTCTACATTATGTAGTACTGTGTGCTTTCCATAGTCTGTTCTGGACTTGGGGAATGTGAAGAGACCTCTGGTGACATGTCTTGTGGGGTATGCATGGGTGTCCAAGCTGTGTGCTAGTAGTTTAAACAGACAGCTTGGTGCAATCAGCATGTCAATACTTACAAAAACAAGTAGTGATGAAGTCAATCTCTCCTCTACTTTGAGCCATGAGAGATTGACATGCATATGATTAATGTTAGTGCTCTGTGTACATTTAAGGGTTTCACCAGGCTGCCCTGTTCTGAGCCAATTGTAATTTTCCTAAGTCCCTCTTTGTGGCACCTGACCACACGACTGGACAGTAGTTCAGGTGCGACAAAACTAGGGCCTGTAATACCTGCCTTGTTGATAGTGTTTTTAAGAAGGCAGAGCAACACTTTATTATGGACAGACATCTTATTTTTTAAATTTATTTAACCTTTATTTAACTAGGCAATTAGCTAGCGAGCCAGCCAGCTAACGTTAGCTAGCTAGCTAAGTAAACAATGCTCCATAATCACAACTCATGACGCTACTACCCTGCATGAATCTGCAGGTAGCTAACCAACCAGGTTCAATGTTAGCTATGTTCGAGAAGGCATTTCTGCCTTCAGAGACAGTAGAGATGACCAGGGATGTTCTCTTGATACAATAAGTGTGTGAATTGGCCAATTTTCCTGTCCTGCTAAGCATTCAACTTGTAACAAGTGCTTTTGGGTGTCAGGGAAAATGTATGGAGTAAAAGGTACATAATTTTCTTTAGGAATGTTGTGATGCACATCTACAGTTGAAGTCGGAAGTTTACATACACCTTAGCCAAATACATTTAAACTCAGTTTTTCACAATTCCTGACATTTAATCCCAGTAAAAAATCTGTCTTATGTCAGTTAGGATCACCACTTTAAGAATGTGAAATGTCAGAATAATTGTAGAGAGAATGATTTAGTTCAGCTTTTATTTCTTTCATCACATTCCCAGTGGGTCAGAAGTTTACATACACTCAATTAGTATTTGGTAGCATTGCCTTTATATTGTTTAACTTGGGTCAAACGTTTCGGCTAGCCTTCCACAAGCTTCCCACAATAAGTTGGGTGAATTTTCGCCCACTCCTCCTGACACAGCTGGTGTAACTGAATCAGGTTTGTATGCCTCCTTGCTCGCACATGCTTTTTCAGTTCTGCCCACAAATGTTCTATAGGATTGAAGTCAGGGCTTTGTGATGGCCACTCCAATACCTTGACTTTGTTGTCCTTAAGGCATTTTGCCACAACTTTGGAAGTATGCTTGGGGTCATTGTCCATTCGGAAGACCCATTTGCGACCAAGCTTTAACTTCCTGACTTATGTCTTGAGATGTTGCTTCAATATATCCACATAATTTTCCTTCCTCATGATGCCATCTATTTTGTGAAGTGCACCAGTCCCAAGCACCCCCACAACATGATGCTGGCACCCCCGTGCTTCACAGTTGGGATGGTTTTCTTCAGCTTGCCTTTTTCCTCCAAACATAACAATGGTCATTATGCCCAAATAGTTATATTTTTGTTTCATCAGACCAGAGGACATTTCTCCAAAAAGTACGATCTTTGTCCCCATGTGCAGTTGCAAACCGTAGTCTGGCTTTTTTATGGCGGTTTTTGAGCAGTGGCTTCTTCCTTGCTGAGCGGCCTTTCAGGTTATGTCGATATAGGACTCGTTTTACAGTGGATATAGATACTGTTTCCTCTAGCATCTTCACAAGGCCCTTTGCTGTTGTTCTGGGATTGATTTGCACTTTTCTCACCAAAGTACATTCATCTCTAGGAGACAGGACGCGCCTCCTTCCTGAGTGGTATGATGGCTGCGTGGTCCCATGGTGTTTATACTTACGTACTATTGTTTGTACAGATGAACGTGGTACCTTCAGGCAATTGGAAATCGCTCCCAAGGATGAACCAGACTTGTGGAGGTCTCCAATTTCTTTTCTGAGGTCTTGGCTGATTTCTTTGGATTTTCCCATGATGTCAAGCAAAGAGAAACTGAGATGGAAGGTAGGCCTTGAAATACATCCACAGGTACACCTCCAATTGACTCAAACGATGTCAATTAGCCTATCAGAAGCTTCTAAAGCCATGACATCATTTCATGGAATTTTCCAAGCTGTTTAAAGGCACAGTCAACTTAGTGTATGTAAACTTCTGACCCACTGAAATTGTGATACAGTGAATTATACGTTAAATAATCTGTCTGTAAACAATTGTTGGAAAAATTACTTGTGTCATGCACAAAATAGATGTCCTAACCGACTTGCCACAACTATAGTTTGTTAGCAAGAAATTTGTGGAGTGGTTTAAAAACGAGTTTTAATGACTCCAACCTAAGTGTATGTAAACCTCCGACCTAAGTGTATTTAAACTTCAGATTTTTGGATGTTTTATTTCATTTATTATTTTTATTTTCATCCCTTGTATCATTTTCTAGGCCTCCCAGGTAATTGCATTCAAAGTAATGTATATGATTACTGCCGCTTGGGGGAGCTGGGACGTCAATGGTCAGCGTTAGTGTGATTGTGAGGTCTTGGAGGTTTCTTCTTCAATCTTGGAGAATGCCTACTACTTAACACTACTAACGTTTCTCCTTCTCATAATTTCACCCTGTCAATTCAGGTATGTAATGTGCAATATGACTCTCAAAATATTGAGATAACATGGTTAACTACATAGTCCATGAAGGCAATTAAAGGGAGTTTTAACAGTGAAAAACTTGTTAGTATTTTCTCCATTGTAAGTAAACTAGGTTGCAGTGTTAAACAATTAAATACTTTATTTGTATTGTACGGAATGTTTGTCAAATACATAAATTGCCCACAGTCTGTTCAAAAAGGACTAAATTGTTCCTGATTACAATACCAACTACAGGGTTAATATATCTTGAAAGACTTTGGTTGCAAGCAGGACTAAGGGTAACACCGACATCATCTTTTAGGGAGGTGACCAATAATGGATGCAATTGAGAATGTTTAACGAGACATCAACTGGCAATAATCCAGTGCCATCGATTGTTCAAATCAATTCAAACTTTATTTGTCACATGTGTAGACCTTACCGTGAAATGCTTACTTACAAGCCCTAACCAACAGTGCAGTTCAAGAAAGAGTTAAGAAAATATTTACCAAATTATCTAAAGTAAAAAATAATTAAAGTAATACAATAAAATAACAAAATAAAATATAATAACAATAACGAGGCCATATACAGGGGGTACCGGTACTGAGTCAATGTGTGGGGTAAAGGTTAGTTGAGGTAATTTGTACATGTAGGTAGGGGTGAAGTGAATATGCAGAGATAATAAACAGCGAGTAGCAGCAGTGTAAAAAACAAATGGAGGGGGGTGTCAATGTAAATAATCCGGTGGCCAGTTGATTAATTGTTCAGCAGTCTTATGGCTTGGGGGTAGAAGCTGTTAAGGAACCTTTTGGTCCTAGACTTGGCGCTCCGGTACCGCTTGCCGTGTGGTAGCAGAGAAAACAGTCTATGACTTGGGTGATTGGAGTCTGACACCGCATAGTAAATAGGTCCTGGATGGCAGGAAACTTGGCCCCAGTGATGTACTGGGCCGTACGCACTACCCTCTGTAGCGCCTTACGGTCAGATGCCGAGCAGTTGCCATACCAGGTGGTGATGCAACTGGTCAGGATGCTCTTGATGGGGCAGCTGTATAACTTTTTAAGGATCTGGGGACTCATGCCAAATCTTTTAAGTCTCCTGAGGGGGAAAAGGTGTTGTCGTGCGCTCTTCACGACTGCCTTGGTGTGTTTGGACCATGATAGTTCGTTGGTGATGTGGACACCAAGGAACTTGAAACTATCGACCTTTATCCACTACAGCCCCGTCGATGAGAACGGGGGCCTGTTCGCCCCTTGAAAAATTAAAGGAGAGCCGCACACTCTAGGAGCTCAGATGCAATAATTTAATTACCTAATAACCTAATAACCAACATTTTGACAGACAAGCTGTCTTCATCAGGGTATAATTACAAACACTGCGGGGTGACTAGTTTATATAGTGTCAAAGGACACACACAGGTGTCTGTAATCACGGCCGGGTGTGGCCTGATATTATTGGTTAATTCTCAGATATAAAAATAACATACCAAAAACATGAATGGATAGCATACGATCATAGATACAATTTGGCTACATAGGCCTACAAACATTTAAAATAGCAAAATCACAATAATCACAAGAATAACTTCAGATCAAAGTCTATGTTGAGACCGAATTGAGCAAGAGTCTTTAAATTAAAAATCCAGGCAGCCTCTCGTTTTAAAAATCAATTGTTGAGGTCACCCCCTCTCCTAGGGAGGGTGACATGTTCGATGCCGATATAACGTAGGGGCGAAATCGAGTGGTTTGCTTCTAAAAGGTTGGCCGTTACTGGGTAAGTCGAGTTTTGCTCCGAGATTCGTACTTTTAATTTGCGCTTTGTTTTACCCACATAATTTTTCCCACAAGGACAAGTTATAAGATAAATAACTGCCTTAGTGGAGCAAGTGATAACACCTTTGATTGGGGTACTGTTTCCCTGTTTGGGGGTGTTTAAAGGATCTACATTTATAAGTGCCATCGCATTGAGCACAGCCTGTTCGGCCCAACTTTTCCTGTAGTCGACGATCAGCTCCTTTGTCTTGCACACATTGAGGGAGAGGTTGTTGTCCTGGCACCACACTGTCAAGTCTCTGACCTCCCTATAGGCTGTCTCATCGCTGTTGGTGATCAGGCCTACCACTGTTGTGTCATCAGCAAACTTTTTTAACTAGACAAGTCAGTTAAGAACAAATTCTTATTTACAATGACAGCCTATCCCAGCCAAACCCGAATGACGCTGGGCCAATTGTGGGCAGCCCTATGGGACTCCCAATCACGGCCGGTTTTGATACAGCCTGGATTCGAACCAGGGTGTCTGTAGTGAAGCCTCTAGCACTGAGATGCAGTGGTAGACCAAGCATTAATTATGTTGTAGGAATCGTGTTTGGCTATGCAGTCGTGGGGACTAAGCATACAGGGAGTACAGGAGGGGACTAAGCATACACCCCTGAGGGGCCCCAGTGTTGAGGATCAGCGTAGCAGACAAGTTCTTGCCTACCCTTACCAACTGGGGGCGGCCAGTCAGGAAGTCCAGGATCCAGTTGCAGAGGGAGGTGTTTAGTCCTAGGGTACTTAGCTTAGTGATGAGCTTTGTGGGCACTATGGTGTTGAACGCTGAGCTATAGTCAATGAACAGCATTCTCACATAGGTGCTCCTTTTGTCCAGGTGGGAAAGGGCAGTGTGGAGTGCGATTGAGATTGCGTCATCTGTGGATCTGTTGGGGCAGTATGCGAAAGGGAGTGGGTCTAGGGTATTCGGGAGGATGCTGTTGATGTGAGCCATGACCAGTCTTTCAAAGCACTTCATGGCTACAGACGTGAGTGCTACAGGGCGGTAATCATTTAGACAGGTTACCTTCACTTCCTTGGGCACAGGGACTATGGTGGTCTGCTTGAAACATGTAGGTATTACAGACTCGGTCAGGGAGAGGTTGAAAATGTCAGTGAAGACACTTGCCAGTTGTTCTGCACATGCTTTGAGTACACGTCCTGGTAATCCATCTGGCTCTGCGGCTTTGTGAATGTTGACCTGTTTAAAGGACTTGCTCACATCGGCTACCGAGAGCGTTATCACTCAGTTGTCCAGAACAGCTGGTGCTCTCATGCATGCTTCATTTTTGCTTGCCTCGAAGCGAGCATAAAAGGCATTTAGCTCGTCTGATAGGCTCTGGGCAGCTCGCGGCTGGGTTTCCCTTTGTAGTCCGTAATAGTTTTCAAGCCCTGACACATGCGACGAGCATCAGAGACGGTGTAGTAGGATTCAATCTTAATCCTGTATTGACGCTTTGCTTGTTTGATGTTTCATCTGAGGGCATAGCGGGATTTCTTATAAGCGTCCAGATTAGTGTTCCGCTCCTTGAAAGCGGCACCTCTACCCTTTAGCTCGATGCGGATGTTGCCTGTAATCCATGGCGTCTGGTTGGGATATGTACGTATGGTCACTGTGGGGACGACATCGCCAATGCACTTATTGAGGAAGCCGGGGCCTGAGGTGATATACTCCTCAATGCCATTTGATAAATCCCGGAACATGTTCTAGTCTGTGCTAACAAAACAGTCCTGTAGCGTAGCATCCGCGTCATCTGACAACTTCTGTATTGACCGAGTCACTGGTACTTCCTGCTTTAGTTTTTGCTTGTAAGCAGGAGTCAGGAGGATATAATTATGGTCAGATTTGCCAAATGGAGGGCAGGTGAGAGCTTTGTATGCATCTCTGTGTGTGAAGTAAAGGTGGTCTAGAGTTTTTTTTTTTTTTGGTTGCACATGTAGAAATGAGGTAAAACGTATTTAAGTTTCCCTGCATTAAAGTCCCCGGCCATTAGAAGCGCCGCTTCTGGATGAACATTTTCTTGTTTGCTTATGGCCATATAGAGCAGGTTGAGTGCAGTCTTAGTGCCAGCATCGGTTTGTGGCGGTAAATACATGGCTACGAATAATATAGATGACAACTCTTTTGGTAGATAGTGTGGTCTACAGACGAGCAATACCTAGGGACAACTTTAATATTAGACATCGCGCACCAGCTGTTATTGACAAATAGACACATCCCCGCCCCTCGTCTTACCAGACGTAGCGTCTCTGTACTGCCGGTGCATGGAAAATCCCGCCAGCTCTATATTATCTATGTCGTCGTTCAGCCACGGCTCTGTGAAACATAAGATATTAGTTTTTAATGTCCCGTTGGTAGTATAATCTTGATCGTAGGTCATCCATTTTATTTTCCAATTATTGCACGTTGGCCAATAGAACGGATGGCAGTTGAAGTTTACTCACTCGCCTAGCCCGACCTCCGTCCCCTTTCTCTCAGTCTTTTCTTCACGGAAAGAAGAAACTTTATGAGAAGCAATAAATCCTTCCCGTCGGACTCATTAAAGAAAAATTATTCTTCCAGTTCGAGGTGAGTAATCGCTGTTCTGATGTCCTGAAGTTCTTTTCGGTCATAAGAGACGGTAGCAGCAACATTATGTACAAAATAAGTAAAAAAAACAAGTTACAAACAACGCGAAATAACAAACAAAATAGCACAGTTGGTTAGGAGCACGTGACTCGTCAGCCAGCCCTTCTGGCGCGATTCTGCATATTGCAATAGGCCCCTTGTCATTTGATTATATTCCAATACATTCTGTAGGCTACCCTTTAGCCGATCCGCTGTCACATAATGAAAGGTGTGAAAACCGATAATAGGCTACAGTGTTTTCCTGGCTGAGTTAATGAGCTAATTTGGGCCATCAGTTGATTGACAGATGTAGGCCTACTGTAAAACTATAAACTTTCCTCCAGTGTGGATGCTCGTCCACGTTTTATAGTTACGCTATGTATCATTTGCCAATATAGTCCTGGTCTTTGGTGTAGATTGAAAGCCTGTATTGTGTGGCTTTAATATTTCATTTTGTAAAGCTGTCTAGATGTTTATGTATTTGAGCCTGTTCTTTGAGCTGAAACACTATTCTTTGATGTGTAAAATATCAGACTATTTGTTTTAATTTTTAATAAAAACATTGAAATAAATGCAATTAACTTGTGGGCCTAATGTACACTCAGGCTGGTCACAATATCGCAAAGCACTGGGCACAAACTCATGAAACTGGGAGCCGGAGTCCGCTGTGCTGCTCAGACCACTGCGCTATGGCAGTTCACAATGTTGTAGTAAGCACGAAGAATACTATGAATACTGATGATACATAGGCGTGTCATTTTTTATTATTTTGTTTTAAGCCTTCCCCAAACCATAGCCTTAACATAATTAATGCCTAAACTGTTAACCTTTGAGATGTTTCTGTTTGAACCCTGTAACCACGTGGAATTAATGCGTAAAAGATAGACATTAATCCGTGAGTCAAAGGGTAGTGGGCCAGATTCAAAACCATGCCAACTCCGGCATACAGTATGTGTGCTGAGGTCAGTGGCTGTAAGCACTGGACCACAGGCACTGAGGAAACTAATAATTTGTTCTGCCTTTTACTTGCCCTCAACATATAATAAAACAATTGATAAAAAAAAGATTTTCCCTAAAAACTACCCTCTACAAATATGTCAATTTATTATAATCTACATAAGAATTCACACAAGACACACTAGCCTGCACGTAGCCTACATAAATTACAAAGTAGGTACGGTGTGCATTGTATACAAATACCGCTTCCAGCTGCCACCTGGTGGTGACTCTAAATATTTTTTCTGATATTATTTTCCTCCTGAGTCGAAAGGGGTCAAATTAAGATCCGACATCTGTAGCTCCAGTCGCCTCTGACACATCTCACTGCCCGCTCTAAAAAAAACGGAATACTGTAGGCTACCTTTGGGACACACTATTACATTTGTAAAGGTTTACTCATCCTACCATTAGCTTTTACCCTATAGCTTTTGGCTTGCTGGCCCTGGCCTGACCACCTCAAAGTCAGTACATTCGATGGTAAAGCGAATGAACAATTTGTTAACATCTGCGTTTCACAGATGACGAGTTGTACCAGGTTTGTTTAATTAAATATTTGCATGTGGATGGACAGGCAGATGCAAACACATTATTTGTCCATGATAGTCAAATGATCAGCAATGATCAGAACAAAAGCTTTTCCTCTGCTGGCCAGTTTTATTAGTAGAGGTCAGAGAAGTGTCAGCATAACCTCGTCTTATTCATTAATTAGCTGGTTAATTATTTTAAATTGGAATCATGTTTTCAGTGGTGTGCTGTTGCTGTGTTTATGCATTACTGGGCTTTATGTGGATTCATTTCTTGTGACAGAAAGCACAAATATTGTGGGCTACATGACACAAAACAGCTTCGTAATCCAGATTTCAATCCAGATTACCACCCAGATTTCAACCCCAAATCAAAGATAGGGTTTCAAGGTATAGTTTATTTCAAGTTGAATTCACATTTGTTGACACCTCACTGTCAGCTATGACTACTGGATGTGAATTTGACTGGTGCGTTGTTCTGTGTTGAATTTGAGTGAAAATAACTTGAGTCATGCCTCCAGACTTTTTTTACTTATTTGTTTTTGTCAAAAACTGATTAAAGAGATTCTCTGGGACTTTAGTGTACTTTTTAGCCAGTAGATCTGAAAGTTCCGCTCACGAGCCAAAAGTGGTCCCCAAAAATTGCGCACTGTCATATATGTGCACCACACTATGTGTGCGCACGCTAGCTGTCATTCATATGGTGACAGGCTTAAGGTCATTGGTTTAACTCGAATTGGGGGGAAATTTAGGGAAAACGGCACAGCAGAAGTTCAAGAAAAAACAGTCACTTTCAAACTAGGGATTTAGTGGCTAATTGAGGTAAAACAGTAATTATTCTCATAGATTATGCATGTATGAACTACACATTGACACATCCAGGCCAAAGAGGGAAGTTAAAAAAATACCTAGTAGTCGCCAAAGTTCCGGAGCGTGTCTTTAAATATATCTATTTATGCTAATGCTAACACCAGGGGTTTGTTTGGTAAGCCACATACCCTCTATAAGTGGAAATACGTCACTGATGGCTACACACAAATTCATTTAAAAGTTATTGGTGTTTTTGCAAAGGGCTGGTGAAACGTCCAAAGGATGTCTAATGAGAGATTAATCATCGTGGGAGAAAAGATTATCTCACGCAAATCTGTGCTTTTCAATATTCATCATATCAACAGTCGTGCCATAGGATTGAGCTTTCTGCATTTGACATCCCCTTCCAACACACATGCGCGAAAGCTACAGTAATATCTTAACGACCAATGAGTATAGTGTGACTCAGGAGGAGAAGGAAATTTGCGCCGCTCCACAGCGTAGTCATTTGTGCATATGAGTTTGCCCAAGAGTAAGGCTCATGTCAGAAGGAGGCATTATCAGACTGATTATCATCCTCCCAGACTGATTATCATCCTCCCAGACAGATTGTCATCCTCCCAGACAGATTGTCATCCTCCCAGACTGATTATCATCCTCCCAGACAGATTGTCATCCTCCCAGACAAGACATATTTTTTTTTTGTTAAATCAGTGTAGGGCCCCCCCGGGCCCTACACTTCATTTGACATAATTAAGAAATCTCATTACATCACCACCCCAGAGGATTTTGTTATTGTGTGTCCAATATCATTCCGATGGTCATTATGTTCTAAAGATGATGCCAACATGATCTGAAACTCCTGTTAAGTCAACAGTTTGTCGATGTCTGTGTGACTGCATGTCTTAAAAACACATTTTAAGTATAATGTCAGACAGGAAATGTTCCAGTGCTGTGTGAACCCTTTGTCATCCTGACGTGGCACCTTGAGCATGCCTGTCGTGCATCACTCACATTGACTAAACTCAACTCAGGACTCCAGGCCCCAGACCTTTACACAAGCCTAGATGACCTTGTCAGCAAGTTCAAGTATGTTCGCTCCACTCTGCTGTAGTAGTCACTCACCAGGCGATACCTGATTCGTTCATGTGAATTTGAGATGAATAATTGAGCGTTGAAAGGGCATTCTCAGTATAACAACTATTTGACTCAGGATGGGATGTTTGCTATGTGACTGCCCTCAAAACACTGCTGTTGTTTGAAATGAAATAGACATGATCTCAAGACAATTGAATCATGCATAACTTTTCACAGCTTAATGGAATGTGAGCTGGAAAAAAAGAGAAAGACCTGAGAGGATTTTGTGAACCTATTGTCTGGCCATACGTGGTAAAGAGACACTTCCATGACATAGACTGACCAGGTGAATCCAGGTGAAAGCTATGATCCCTTATTGATGTCTTGTAGTGTAGATGAAGAGTAGAAGACAGGTTAAAGAAGGATTTTTAAGCCTTGAGACAATTGAGACATGGATTGTGCATTTGTGCCATTCAGAGGGTGAATAGACAAGACAAAATATTTGTAGTGACTTTGAATGGGGTATGGTAGTAGGTGCCAGGCGCACCGGTTTGTGTGTCAAGAACTGCAACGCTCAACAGTTTCCCTTGTGTATCAAGAATGCTCCACCCCCAATGGACATTCAGCAAACTTGACACAACTATGGGAAGCATTGGATTCAGCATCCCTGTGGAATGCTTTCAACATTTATTTTCATTTGTAGAGTGGCCTCTTGAGTATCTAGTCACAGTCAATAACTCAAATGTGTTAGTCAAGCGATAATGTCATTACCAATTTCAATAAATAAATGCATTCTCCTTCCATATAGCTGTACCATGATATACAGTATGCAATGATATGCATACTGCAGCTGTAACTGACTCTACGTAGACTTCACTTGTCACTGACTAGTTGGATATTCATTTCCCACTGAGCATACCATTTCTGTACTTACAGCATTCTTATAAATTAGTTTTTATCAGGTTTTTGCTAGGCGAGCTTATTTCTTTATTGACATTTGCCAATGAAACTCATTAACTGTTTATGTCCATTTGTTTTGTATTCAGCCCTGGTTGTCTTGAAACGAAAAGTGGTAAAACACTTCATTATGAACCTAAATAAAAAATAAAAATATATATATATACAAAAAATACATGAAATCAAGACCGGTGGGACGATTCTGATTAATAACCAAAATAGCACTGTAGCAGTAATCAAATGCAATCTAAACGTATGAACACCGGGAGAATTTTACAAAGATCAGCTAAGAATGATATTTACAGCAATAGATAAGCTATGTCAAGAATCCATAAATAAATGATGAGTCGGGGATACAGTATCACAGTTTGAAACAGAAGTGACCAGTAGTTCAATGTCTCTATAGCAAGGGGAAGCAGTGTTGGATGTGTGTATGTGCGTGTGTTTGTGAGTATGAGGTGTGTGTGATAGTTTGTGTTTTGTTTTGTATGAGTGACTGTGCATCAACTGGTAGATGGCTAGTGATGGCTGTTCAACAGTCTGATGGCCTGGTAGTAGAAGCAGTTTTGTAGTCTCTCAGTCTTAGCTCCGATGCACCTGTACTGTCTCTGTATGTCGGACGGTAGCCAGGTGAACAGTCTGTGGCTCAGATGGTTGAGGTCCTTATTGATCGTCTTGGCCATCCTTTGACACCGGGTGCTGTAGATGTCCTGTAGGGCAGGTAGTGAGCCTCCAATGGTGTGTTGGGCTGCTCGCACCACCCTCTGGAGAGCCATGCGATTGAAGGAGGCGCAGTTGCCGTACCAGGTGATACTGTACCAGGTTGCCGTACCAGAGGGGTTGGGGTCGACCCGGAGGTCGGGCTGCCCAGACAGCATATGAACACGTCATGTTTAGAATTACAGGAAATTAGCTTTGTAACTGATAAAATGCATCTTAGCCTCATGACAAAATGTGTAGAATAGCAGGAAAGTAGCTCAGAGATTCTTGAAAGTCGGGACAATCCTTGTCAAGCAGGGAAACTTTATTTGTATAGTAAAAAAATAATAATATATATATATATATATATATATATATATATATATTATTATTTTTTTACTATACAAATAAAGTTTCCCTGCTTGACAAGGATTGTCCCGACTTTCAAGAATCTCTGAGCTACTTTCCTGCTATTCTACACATTTTGTCATGAGGCTAAGATGCATTTTATCAGTTACAAAGCTAATTTCCTGTAATTCTAAACATGACGTGTTCATATGCTGTCT
>QNTS01000530.1:248515-289711 GCA_003317085.1 Hucho hucho
TACTTTTTAGGAGAGTTTGAAATTAGGATCCTTTGCCCCAACAAGAGCATATCCAGGCATAGAGACGACACGGAAATTAATAATATATTTATAAAATTCCCCAAACAAATCTTTCCCTTATAAAATCACCCTAAACTACCATTTTAAGCTTAAATAATACAACTATATATATATATATATATATATATATATATATATATATATAGTTGTATTATTTAAGCTTAAAATGGTAGTTTAGGGTGATTTTATAAGGGAAAGATTTGTTTGGGGAATTTTATAAATATATTATTAATTTCCGTGTCGTCTCTATGCCTGGATATGCTCTTGTTGGGGCAAAGGATCCTAATTTCAAACTCTCCTAAAAAGTAAAAAAAAAAAATCTAAAAACTGGCAATAATTAAACAAATGTATCATGGCTATAGCCTGACAATGAATGGGTTGTCATTTAGGCTGTATAGCCAATAGTCAGTGCTATTCACTTAGACAGATCGCCTGAATGGTGCTGTGATTGTCTTTTCAATAGGCATGTGAGTGAAGGCATTAACAAGACATGCAGTGCCTTCAGCAAGTATTCATACCCCTTGACTTATTCCAAATGTTGTTGTGTTACAGCCTGAATTCAAAATGGATTTAAAAAAGTAATGTAAACACAATAGCAATAATGACAAAGTGAAAACATGTTTTTAGAAATTTTTGCTTATTTATTGAAAAAGGAAATACAGAATTGTCATTTCCATAAGTATTCAAATTCTTTTAAATTCTTTAAAAGCCATTTTCAAGACTTGCCATAGATTTTAAAGCCAATTTAAATCAAAACTGTACCTAGGCCACTCAGGAACATATTGTCATGTTGAGCAACTCCAGTGTATATTTGGCCTAGGTACTGTTTTAGGCTATTGTCCTGCTGAAATGTGAATTTGTCTCCCATGTCCGTTGCTTAGCTCTATTCTATTTCTTTTTAAACAAAAAAAATTCCCTGGTCCTTGCCGATGAGCATAGCCATAACATGATGCAGCTACCACTATGCTTGAAAATATGAAGAGTGGTACTCAGTGATGTGTTGTATTTGCCACAAACATAACACTTTGTATTCAGGACATTAAGTTAGTTTCTTTGCCACATAGTTTTTGCAGTTTTACTTTAGTGCCTAATTGTAAACAGGATGCATGTTTTTGAATATTTTTATTCTGTACAAGCTTCCTTTTTTCACTCTGTCAATTAGGTTAGTATTGTGGAGTCACTGCAATGTTGTTGATCCATCCTCAGTTTTCTCCTATCACAGCCATTAAAACTGTAACTGTTTTAAAAAAGGAACCATTGGCCTCATGGTGAAATCCCAGAGCGGTTTCCTTCCTCTCCGGCAACTGAGTTAGGAAGGACGCCTGTATCTTTGTAGTGATTGGGTGTATTGATAAACCATCCAAAAAGTAATTAATAACTTCATTTATTTTTAAAAATGTATACCCATCTACCAATAGGTGCCCTTCTTTGCGAGGCATTGGAAAACCCTGCCTGATCATTATGGCTGAATCTATGTTTGAAATTCACTGCTCGACTGGACCTTACAGATAATTGTATGTGTGGGGTACAGAGATGAAGTAGTCATTCAAAAATCATGTTAAACACTATTATTGCACACAGAGTGAGTCCATGTAACTTATGATGTGACTTGTTAAGCAAATGTGTACTCCTGATCTTATGTAGGTTTGCCATAACAAAGGGGTTGAATGCTTATTGACTCAATACATTTCAGCTTTTAATTTTTTATGAATTAGTAAAAATGTAACAAAGAAATTCCATAGACATAATGGGGTATTGTGTGTAGGCCAGTGAAACAAAATCTAAATTTAATCCCTTTAAAATTCAAGCTGCAACACAACAAAATGTGGAAGTCAAGGGGAGTGAATACTTTCTGAAGGCATTGTCCCTTTCTCTTTTGTGTCTTTGATGTGGTGGGGTCTCCATCGTTCACCTCACCTAAAAAGTCCAACAGTCCACTGGACTGTTGATTTCAGTGTGATGTCTCTTTCCTTCCATTTGACCCGTAATTCTGCAGAAAAGAGAATGGGATTAGGTTTTCCTAATTGAATTATCTGAATTCTCATGTCTGGCGTTGATGTAGATCCGATGGGCCGCATACATCACAGGTCCGACTCTCAACTTTTTGGCTTGGATGGCCTGTCGTAGAACTTTATCTTTGTCCCTATAGTTCAGGAACTTTGCGATGATGCCCCATGGTTTGCTGCTGGTGTCCCCTCTCAGGTCGCCGGTTCAATGTGCTCGTTTAGTAGGAGCCCGCGTGAAGTTCATCTGGCCCAGTAGTTGTGGTATTACCTTTTCCAGGAATTCTTACATTCCGGTTGTTCCACAGCTTTCAGGGAAATGTATGAAACAAAGGTTTGAAGTCCTCCATCCCGTTTAATCTTTCAGTAAGCCTCGTAATTCTGTATTTTTGTTCATCCACGGTTTTCTGGAGCTTTTGTCGTGTGATGTTCTCCCGGGTTAACACGGTTTTGGCCTCCTCCATGCGTTTGCCCAGTTCAGCCATATCAGTTTAGTTTAGATCATCAGATATTTTCTTCATCTACTTAGACAGAAATTCACACTGGCAATGAGAAACTATCAGTATTGTCTCTAAAGGCATTTTAGTTGAGCCGTCTGCTACTTGGTCCATGGTGAAAATGTTTCGCTGTGTTTGTTTGTCTCTATTTCTAGTATTTGTCATAACATGCAGTTGCCAACATAATGTTTCAGTCAAGTTCTTTCTTTTTTAAGAGGCATATTTTAGTAAAGAAAAGGAATGCAAAACAAATAAAATGTTATTGGTCACAAACACATAGTTAGCAGATGTTATTGCGAGTGTAGCAAAATGCTTATGCTTCTAGATCCGACAGTGTAGCAGTCACTAACAGGTAATATCTAACAATTCCACAACAAAACCTAATATCTAACAAATTCAACAACGAAACCTAATTCACACAATCTTGTAAGGGAATGGGATAAGAATATATAAGTATAAAATATATGGATTAGCAGTGACAAAGCGGCTAAGATGCAATAGTAAGAATAGATAGTGAAGGATACAGTATACAGTATATTCATATGAGATGAGTAAAACATTCTTTAAGTGGCATTATTAAAGTGACTAGTGTTCCATTTATTAAAGTGGCCAATGATATCAAGTCTGTAGGTAGGCAGCCGCCTTTCTGTGCTAGTGATGGCTGTTTGACAATCTGATGGCCTTGAAGAAGAAGAAGAAGTTTTATTTATATAGCGCCTTTCCATAGCTCAAGGTCGCTTTACATTGCACATTACAATACATTCAGAACACCCACACATACATAGGATACACACTACCCAAAATGCATGTCAAACAGATATGTCTTCAACTGGATCTTGAATGCACCCACGGATGAGGTATTGCGTAGTGTAATAGGTAGTGAATTCCATAATTGAGGAGCATTAACACCAAATGCCCTCCCACCTACAGTGGACAACCGGAAACGAGGGACGGTCAACAAACCAAGTTCAGCTGATCTAAGGGACCGAGCAGGGCGGTAAGGATAGAGTAAGTCAGAGAGATATTGGGGAGCAAGACCATTTAATGCTTTAAAAGTTAGAAGCAATACCTTAAAGTGGATATGTGATGCCACAGGTAGCCAGTGAAGGTCATGAAGCAGAGGAGTGATGTGAGCAGAGCGCCTAGTGGAGGTGAGAACTCTTGCTGCTGAGTTTTGAACATACTGTAATCTTGCAATAAGTTTTTTGGGAAGACCAAGAAGTAAGGCATTGCAATAGTCCAAGCGTGAAGTGATTAATGCATGAATTAGAGTTTCAGCATCAGCTAAAGTGAGAGAAGATCGGAGACGAGCAATATTACGAAGATGGAAAAAAGAGTTTTTAACAAGAGAAGAAATGTGAGAGCCAAAAGATAGAGTTGAATCGAATAAGACACCAAGGTTACGAATCAATGACGAAGGCTTAACGTGGATTCCATCAACATCAAAGGACTGGTCAATCCTTTTGGCTGAGGCAGTAGAACCAATCAATAATATCTCAGTTTTATTATCATTCAGTTTAAGGAAATTCAGGGACATCCATTTCTTGATGTCCCTGATACATTCAGTGAGTGAGTCAGGCAAAGATAACCTATCAGAGCTGGTGGTGAGGTAGATTTGAATATCATCAGCATAGCAATGGAACTGAAGTCCGTGCCTGCGTATGATATCACCGAGTGGATATATGTAGATGATGAATAATAATGGGCCAAGAACCGAACCTTGAGGGACACCCTGTGTAAGTGAAGCAGTGGCAGATCTAAACCCTTGTATAGTGATATAATACTTTCTGTCGCTAATGTAGGAAATGAGCCAAGAAAGAGCAGAGCCAGTGATACCAATGTCAGAAAGCCTAGAGATAAGTATTTCATGGCAGACTGTGTCAAAAGCAGCGCTTAAATCAAGAAGCATCAGGATGTTTATCAGCCCTGCATCCATGGACAAAAGAATGTCGTTAACCACCCGGAGAAGAGCAGTTTCAGTGCTATGAGCTGGGCGAAATCCAGACTGAAAAGGTTCAAAAAGACCGTTTATATCCAAATGTGATCGCAATTGCGAAGCAACAACCCTTTCAAGGACTTTGNATTAAAGCAGAGAAAGAAGATGGATTCACAGAATTGATTTTACGATAGGTCAGCATTTTCTTCAGTGGTGATATAGATATAGGAAAACTACAACTGAAGCTTATGAATTTGTGATCTGAAAAAGCAAAATCAGAGCTGCTAACAAGAATATTATTTAAGCCAGATGTACATATGAGATCCAGTATATGACCCCTGGAGTGAGTAGCAAAAGTTACATGTTGGGTTAGGTTGAAACAGTCCAGTACAGCCATCAATTCATTGCAATGTGCAGTGTTTTCATGTATGTTAAAATCACCAAGCAGAATAACAGATGGATAGTTACCACAGACAGGAGTGAGTAACGCACTAATCTCAGAGAAAAAATCAGAGGGACATTTTGGAGGTCGGTAGATTAAGATTACAGCCAGTGACGTTTGACCAGTCATTTTCAGCGCGAGATATTCAAATGCTGTAACGTCATGAAACTCTATCTTGGAAATTTTAATAGTCTCACGGCAAACTACAGCCAGCCCTCCACCTCTACGATGAAGACGCGGCTGAGAGAAGTAGATGTACCCAGGCGGAGTTAAGAGGTTCAGGTTGAAAAGGTCGTTAGGCACCTGCCAGGTTTCAGTCAGAAGCAGCATGTCCAGATTTGTGTCAGTGATTATGTCATTCAATACTGATGCTTTAGTAGTTAGAGAGCGGGTGTTCAACAGCGCACATCGCAGGTCTGAAGATGAGCCTCTGCAAGTTCGGAGGTCCGGATCAGAGCGCAATGATCTTAGATTTCCAAAGTTAATGGATCGATTTTCCAGCTGGGTTGTGCCCGACGCACGGGTGTTGGTAGAGACAACCGGAATATTATTGGAGGACGAGTGGTGATAATTCCGAAGTTTCTTCCGCGATCGATGTATATAGCGCGGTCGGCGTAAAACTCCAAGTTGTTCACACCATTTATAGGTGTCCGGAGCCAATCGGAACGATCCTTTAAATGTTCTGAGATGAGCTGCAGAGAATTGTAGAGCCATCTCGGGGAAACTAATTTGATTCACGTCATTCAAAGACAGCACAAACCAAAAAAGACCAAAAAACAAAGCCTGCAAATGGATATGTGACGACATGACCGGTGATGTCCAACGTGACCTGCAACAACAATT
The DNA here is from genome assembly GCA_003317085.1 of Hucho hucho. NCBI lineage: Eukaryota > Metazoa > Chordata > Actinopteri > Salmoniformes > Salmonidae > Hucho > Hucho hucho. The sequence goes on from QNTS01000530.1 coordinate 254,297, forward strand.
TATCGGTTTAAACTACGTTAGCCAGAAACCGTATCAGACCCAAAATCCACACAATCCACAGAAGGGAAGGCTACCCAACCATAGCAAGGATTGACACAACAAAATGATAAAGAGAGGGGAAACTCACAGTACCAGATGTCGCGAGGGATATGAGGATAGGAATGGAGAGGGCTCGTAGCCGAACTGTGTGACAGGATCACGAAAACAGCCAGGTCAGTTATCCAAAAACTATTTAAGCGTGTAAATAGTCCAGTGCATACTCCAGGAAGTGTTTCGATGGTGTAAGATAGTCCAGTGAGTAATCCAAGAAGATCGATTCCAAGAAAAAACATATCCAAAATACAGACGTGACAACAGCAAACAAACGGGTACCAGCGTGAAGCGGCAGCACAGGTGCGCCTAGCGTTCTCACACCGGAAGAGAATCACGAGTCTGTTTTTCAAATTCTCTGTCCCAGCTTTGATGCACCTGTACTGACCATTTCTGGATGTAAGCGGGGTGAACAGGCAGTGGCTCGGGTGGTTATTGTCCTTGATGATCTTTTTTGCCTTCCTGTGACATCGGGTGTTGAAGGTGTCCTGGAGGGCAGGTAGTTTGCCCCCGGTGATGCATTGTGCAGACTGCACCACCCTCTGGAGAGCCTTGTGGTTGTGGGCAGTTCAGTTGCCAGACCAGGCGGTGATACAGCCCGACAGGATGCTCTCAATTGTGCACCTGTAAAAGTTAGTGAGGGTTTTTGGTGATAAGACACTTTTTTTTTCAGCCTCGTGAGGAGACCATTTCAGTTTGTCGGTGATATGTACACCAAGAAACTTAAAACCTTCCACCTTCTCCACTGCTGTCCCGTCGAAGTAGATAGGGGGTGCTCCCTTTGCTGTTTCCTGAAGTCCACGATCATTTTGCTTTTGCTGACATTGAGTGAGAGGTTATTTTCCTGACACCACACTCTGAGGGCCCTCACCTCCTCCCTGTAGGCTGTCTCATCATTGTTGGTAATCAAGCCTACCACTGTTGTGTCATCTACAAACTTGATGATTGAGTTGGAGGTGTGCATGGCCACGCAGTCGTGGGTGAACAGGGAATACAGGAGGGGGCTGAGAACGCATCCTTGTGGGGATCAGCGGAGTGGAAATGTTGTTTCCTACCTTCACCCCCTGGGGGCAGCCCGTCAGGAAGTCCAGGACCCAGTTGCACAGGGCGGCGTCGAGACCCAGGGTACTATGTTGTTGAATGCTGAGCTGTAGTCAATGAACAGCATTCTTACATAAGTATTCCTCTTGTCCAGAAGGGATAAGGCAGTGTGATGACGATTACATTGCCTGTGGACCTATTGGGGAGGTAAGCAAATTGGAGTGGGTCTAGGGTGACAGGTAGGGTGGAGGTGACATGATCCTTGACTAGTCTCTCAAAGCACTTCATGATGACAGAAGTGAGTGCTACGGGGCGATAGTCATTTAGTTCAGTTATCTTAGCTTTCTTGGGAACAGGAACAATGGTGGCCATCTTGAAGCATGTGGAGACAGCAGACTGGGATAGGGATTGATTGAATATATCCGTAAACACACCAGCCAGCTGGTCTGCGAATGCTCTGAGTACGCGGCTTGGGATGCCATCTGGGCCCAGCAGCCTTGCGAGGGTTAACACGTTTAAATATTTTACGCACGTCGGCCACGGAGAAGGAGAGCCCACAGTCTTTGGTAGCGGGCTGCGTCGGTGGCACTGTATTGTCGTCAAAGCGGGCAAAGAAGTTGTTTAATTTGTTCTGGAAGCAAGACGTCGATGTAATCCGTGATAGTCTGTAGACCCTGCCACATACATCTCGTGTTTGAGCCGTTGAATTGTGACTCCACTTTGTCTCTATACTGACGCTTTGTTTGTTTGATTGCCTTACGGAGTGAATAACTACACTGTTTGTATTTGGCCATATTTCTAGTCGCCTTGCCATGATTAAATGTGGTGATAAGTGCTTTAAGTTTTGCGCGAATGCTGCCATCAATTCACAGTTTCTGGTTAGGGGAGGTTTTATTAGTCACTTTGGGTACAACATCTCCTTTATACTTCCTTGTATACTCTGACTCGGTGAGCGAGTTTATATCCAGTCCACATGATCGAAGCAATCTTGAAGCGTGGAATCCGATTGGTCAGACCAGCGTTGGATAGACCTAAGCATGGGCGCTTCCTGTTTTAGTTTCTGCCTATAGGAGGGGAGCAACAAGATGGAGTCATGGTCAGATTTGCCAAAAGGTGGGCGGGGGAGGGCCTTGTGTGCATCGTGTTAGTTAGAGTAGCAATGGTCGAGCATGTTACTCGCTCGTGTACTGCGATCGATATGCTGATAGAATTTAGGTAGCCTTGTTCTGAAATTAGCTTTGTTAAAATCCCCAGCTACAATAAATGCAGCCTCAGGATATATGGTTTCCAGTTTGCATAAAGTCCAGTGAAGTTCCTTGATGGCCGTCTTGGTATCCGCTTGCAGGGGGATATACACGGCTGTGATGATAACCGATGAGAGTTCTCTTGGGAGATAATATGGTCGGCATTTGATTGTGAGGATTTCTATGTCAGATGAACAAAAGGACTTGTATGTTGTTACAATTACACCATGAGTCGTTAAACATACACCCCCGCCCTTCTTCTTACAGAGTATGTTGCAATCCCGGATATCTCTTTGGAAAGCAACTCTTGCCCTGATTTCGTCGACTTTGTTAACTAGGAACTGGACATTAGCGAGGAATATACTCGGAGCAGTGTGCGCATTGTGCGCATCCGAAGCCTCACTAGAAGACAGCACCGGCACCCTCTCTTCCGACGGCGTTGTTTTGGGTCGGCCTCTGGAATCAGTTCAAATGCCCTGGGAGGTCCAGACAAAGGATCCGCTTTGGGAAAGTCGTATTCCTAGTCGTAGTGCTGGTAAGTTGACGTCTCTCTGATATCCAATACTTCTTCCTGAATGTATGTAATAACACTTAAGGTTTTCTGGGCTAATAATGTAAGAAATAAAACAACAAAAAACAAAATACTGCACAGTTTCCTAAGGACTAGAAGTGAAGCTGCCATCTCTATTGGCACCATCTTGAGACCGATCACCTTCACCTGACTACCTCACAGTCATCATACCGGAAATTCCCCAAAAGTTTCAAAATGATCAACTCCCCTCTGTCACATGACATGACACTGGAGAGACAAAGCAGGTATGGGGAGTAAATCATTTAATAAATAACGGGCATGGAACGAGACAGGAACAGCGTCAGCAAACTAATAATACAGACAAAAACAATACAATGCAGCAGCGGGGAACAGAGCTGGGGAACTGACAAATATAGGGGAGGAAATAAACAGGAGATAAGTGAGTCCAGTTGAGTCCAATAACGCTGATGCGCGTGACGAGGGAAGGCAGGTGTGCGTGATGGATGGCAGGAATGCGTGATGCAGGGCAACCTGGCGCCCTCAAGCGCCAGGGGGAGGGTAGAGTGGGAGCAGATGTGACAGTACCCCCCCCCCCTCTTGGGGCGCCACCTGGCGTCCTACCTGGGCGAACTGGCCGAGACATGGGCGCTGGGCAAGCTGGTTGGGGCGTGGAAGCCCGATGAACCGGCAGGAGCGTGAGAGCCTGGCGAGCCATCTGAGGCATGGCAGCCTGACGATCCGGCTGAGGCAAGACGCCTGTCGATCCCGTTGCAGAGAGGGAGCCCGATGATCCGGTGGAGAGTGACGTGGAATGGGAAGCCGCAGAGCCAACCAAGGCAAGAAAACCTCTCAAGCCAGCCAGGGCGTGGAAGCCTGATGGACTGGCTTAGGCATCGGCAGTGGAATCCACCCCTCACCAAAAAAAAATAACATTTAAAACCTCCTGGACCGGCTGGGCGAACAAGAACTGACCATCTGTCATCTCTGCTGTCTGTTACCGTTTATAACCCTCACTTGAAAAATGTACGCAGCCTCCAAAGATTATGCTGGCTGGAAAAACTGTACATTATCTGAAATGAAATGATAAAACTTTCAAAGTCTTTTGGGGCACTCCAGTTTTCCAAAACTAAACTCAGCGAAAAAAGAAACGTCCTCTCACTGTCAACTGTGTTTATTTTCAGCAAACTTAACATGTGTAAATATTTGTATGAACATAACAAGATTCAACAACTGAGACATAAACTGAACAAGTTCCATAGACAAGTGACTAACAGAAATGACATAATGTGTCCCTGAACAAAGGGGGGGTCAAAATCAAAAGTGACTACCAGCTGTGGCCACCAGCTGCATTAAGTATTGCAGTGCATCTCCTCCTCATGGACTGCACCAGATTTGCCAGTTCTTGCTGTGAGATGTTACCCCACTCTTCCACCAAGGCACCAGCAAGTTCCCGGACATTTCTGAAGGGAATAGCCCTTCCCCTCACCCTCCAATCCAACAGGTCCCAGACGTCCTCAATTGGATTGAGATCCGGGCTCTTCGCTGGCCATGGCAGAACACTGACATTCCTATTTTGCAGGAAATCACGCACAGAACGAGCAGTATGGCTGGTGGCATTGTCATGCTGGAGGGTTATGTCAGGATGAGCCTGCAGGAAGGGTACCACATGAGGGAGGAGGATGTCTTCCCTGTAACGCACAGCGTTGAGATTGCCTGCAATGACAACAAGCTCAGTCTGATGATGCCGTGACACACCGCCCAGACCATGACGGACCCTCCACCTCCAAAATCGATCCCACTCCAGAGTACAGGCCTCGGAGTAACGCTCATTCCTTCGACGATAAACGCGAATTCGACCATCACCCCTGGTGAGACAAAACCGCGACTTGTCAGTGAAGAGCACTTTTTGCCAGTCCTGTCAGGTCCAACGACGGTGGGTTTGTGCCCATAGGCGACATTGTTGCCAGTGATGTCTGGTGAGGACCTGCCTTACAACAAGCCTACAAGCCCTCAGTCCAGCCTCTCTCAGCCTATTGCAGACAGTCTGAGCACTGATGGAGGGGATTGTGCGTTCTTGGTGTAACTCGGGCAGTTGTTGTTGCCATCCTGTACCTGTCCCGCAGGTGTGATGTCCGGATATACCGATCCTGTGCAGGTGTTGTTGCACATGGTCTGCCACTGCAAGGACGATCAGCTGTCCGTCCTGTCTCCCTGTAGCGCTGTCTTAGGCGTCTCACAGTACGGACATTGTAATTTATTGCCCTGACCACATCTGCAGTCCTCATGCCTCCTTGCAGCATGCCTAAGGCACGTTCACACAGATGAGCAGGGACCCTGGGCATCTTTCTTTTGATGTTTTTCAGAGTCAGTAGAAAGGCCTCTAGTGTCCTAAGTTTTCATAACTGTGACCTTAATTGCCTACCGTCTGTAAGCTGTTAGTGCCTTAAAGACCGTTCCACAGGTGCATGTTCATTAACTACTTAGGGAGTGGTGGGGCGCTAGCACTCCCGACACTACCCGGTGAAATGCAAGGCGCCAAATTCAAAATTCAAAAGTTGAATTATTAAACATTCATCAATATACAAGTGTTGCATAGTCATCAAAAGCTCTGCTTCTTGGCAATATCACAGCGTTGTCAGATTTCAAAAAGGCTTTACGGCGAAAGCACTACATTTGATTGTTTGAGGGTAGCACCTCGAATATTTTTCCCATTAGCATAAATTCATAAACCATCGCAGTTCACACAAAACACATTTCACAGCGAAAACAAATCCCTTACCTTTTGAAGAACTTCTGCTGAGGGCTTCCCAAGTGTCCAACGAAGACAATCCATGGTTCTTTTGATAGAAAAAGTCATTTATTATATCCATAAATCTCCGTTTGGTTGGTGCGTTATGATCAGAAAATACAGCGTCCACTCGCCCATTGAACCGTGAAGAGAACTCGTTCAACCTATACCTATACACTTGTCCAAGAACAATCAAACATCATTGATAATGTATCCTTAGGAACACTTTTATGTATATTTAGTATAATATTTCAACCGGATTATAAACTGGGCGATAGGAAAGGAAAAAACCACAGCGCGCGCAAGCCTGTGAACGCGCATCCTCTTCTGTTTACATCTGGTGACCACTTCCCAATTCTTCTTCTATTACCATCCAGAGCAACTAAACATAATCAAAACACTGTCTAGAGACTGTTGACATCCAGTGGAAGCAATAGGTACTGAAATCTTACTCCCTTANCCATTAGCATAAATTCATAAACCATCGCGGTTCACACAAAACACATTTCACAGCGAAAACAAATCCCTTACCTTTTGAAGAACTTCTGCTGAGGGCTTCCCAAGTGTCCAACGAAGACAATCCATGGTTCTTTTGTTAGAAAAAGTCATTTATTATATCCATAAATCTCCGTTTGGTTGGTGCGTTATGATCAGAAAATACAGCGTCCACTCGCCCATTGAACCGTGAAGAGAACTCGTTCAACCTATACCTATACACTTGTCCAAGAACAATCAAACATCATTGATAATGTATCCTTAGGAACACTTTTATGTATATTTAGTATAATATTTCAACCGGATTATAAACTGGGCGATAGGAAAGGAAAAAACCACAGCGCGCGCAAGCCTGTGAACGCGCATCCTCTTCTGTTTACATCTGGTGACCACTTCCCAATTCTTCTTCTATTACCATCCAGAGCAACTAAACATAATCAAAACACTGTCTAGAGACTGTTGACATCCAGTGGAAGCAATAGGTACTAAAATCTTACTCCCTTATATGGTCATTTTCAATAGGGAGGGGTTCAAAATGAGGCAATGTGTCAAAATCACTTTTTCCAGGACAGAAATTCCTCGGGTTTTCGCCTGCCATATCTGTTCTGTTATACTCACAGACAATATTTTAACACTCTTAGAAACTTCAGAGTGTTTCCTATCCAATAGTACTAATTATGTGCATATCCTATTTTCTGGGCCTGAGTGGGAGGCATTTTACTTTGGGCACGTCAGACTCTCCAAAACCGTCACCTCGGGAGCTGCTCCCTAAGAAGTTAATTGTTTATGGTTCATTGAACAAGCATGGGAAACAGTGTTTAAACCCTTTACAATGAAGATCTGTGAAGTTATTTGGATTTTTACGAATTATCTTTGAAAGACAGGGTCCTGAAAAGGGACGTTTCTTTTTTTGCTGAGTTTAGCATCATCATTTGGATATGACTACAGTAAGTGCAGGTACACCGCATATACTTTGCTCATTATATCCTATGGTTATGATGACAACTCAAACACTGGCTTATTTCTCCTCTTGGTTTTGCCACAAATTAGGCCTATTGGTTTGAGTTCATGCAACAACAGCAAAAAGGCATTGCACTTCCTTACATGAGGTTAAGTATTCATAGATTTATATATTCATTGAGTTTCACAAGCATTCACAAGGCTCATTCATGTTTTAAAAACAGCCTATTAAGAGAGCATAATGCCTTTTCAAACGTCCCTTCAACCTATCAAATAATGGTTCACAGCACCATACATACATTATACTGTATGCACATTTAACACATGCAAAGACATTTCTTAAGCGTTTCACAACTAATCTCTCCCCACTGTGGTCCTGTCATACTGCAGAGAATGAGGCATCAAGTACCATTAACAAAGTTATACATACATGGCTGTGTTGATCAATTACCTACTAGACACAAAGCCCCACTATCTCCATAGTAACCAGTGACTAAAGCTCACTTTTTAGAACTCCATCAAACCTGAGGACAACATCAGTAGCTTTCGTGGTGCACGGACTATGCAATGACGCACATTACTTCTGCTATAAAGCGCTTCACTCATGGTGAAAATCAATTACCAGCTCATCTCAAATGGGACCAGTCAGTTTGATATGGCTTTGATGCACTGCATTTATAAACAATTCAGTGTGCTTGTTGACTAAACAAGGATGAACAGTCCGTAAACAGATAGTGACCACCCCTGAGGCCAGTGGACATGAAATGATAAAGCACCGCTCACTCTCAGGATGGAACAGTAAAGGAACAGTAAAGGAACAGACGTGACAGAAGAAGAATCGGTGTTGTTCGATCCCTCATCCCTGCATGGCTGCTGATAGGGAGTGTGATCATGGTAACTGAGCCCTCCATGACAAAAAATTAGAATGGGATGTATCGCCACTGTCCACAGACTCCAGACCTTTCCTTTGGCTCCTAAATGCCATACTATATAGATACACAGCCACAGTGCAGTGGAAAGGGCTCACATAAATGGAGGTGTGGATTGTTTTTCCCTGTCCAGCCCACTAATGACCCCAAAGGGGACCCTGGCAGAGGGGAGGGAGGGGAGAGGGTAGAGGGAGAGAAGGAAGAGAGGGGGAGAGAGGAACTCAGGGCCCTATGCACCAGTTGATGAGGCAGCGGCTGAGAGTCACAGGGAGAAAGGAGAATGGAGCCGGCCGGTGAGTGTCCTTCTCTTGCAGTGAATCAGCGCCCACACATCGCCATCGCAGGGAGTCAGTGACGTCACAATGACCTGAGGGCTGCTTTTTGGGGTTTGTATTTTTAAAACCAAATAGAAGAGAGGAGGAGGAAAGAGAATATGCTAGCACTGACATCAGCCACCCTCTGGTTCTCCTAGCTAGCTCCTAGTGCTGTGAGGACTATGCTATTCTTGCAACCCCAAAAACAGAAAACTGCTTTGCCTTTGCGGATGCAGCTGCTGTTGCTTCTTGGTGTTAGGGATAGAGCGAATGAACATAGTTGGCCGGGAGACACTTGGCCGGGCCGAGGTGACTTAACGCTGGCTTCACAGCTGTGCTGTGCGACAGGCCCCTCACTGGCAGGTGCGTGGCACACTTTCACACACCCTCCTGTGACCACAGAAGTCTGATGCGAAGTGGCAAGGAGGGAGGTGTGAAGAGAAGGGAGGAGGTGGTGGGGAGATGGGGGGGGGGGGGGNGGGGGCAAGGGTCTGATAGTAAGGGGAAGGGGTGATGATGGCACAGAAGCGTGAATCTGAGATCGGAAGATGAAAATGCAGCTAGTGGAAAATAAGGGATGGGAAAGGGAAGGGAGGTGAGGGAAGGGTGACAGTACCAGAGCTCCACAAGTTTGCCTGTAACTTGTATATATGCAGCGTATCTGTCCAGACACAGATCAGGCAGGCCGTTATGTAAGATTCAGCACCAGCTCTGAAGTGACTAAGGCAGCCCAAGGGGATGACAAACTAGGGAATAAAATCAAAATCAAACATGCAGAAACTGAAATGCCCACAGTGTTTAAATAAAATTGCGTCAGGATGCTATTTTAGAGAGGCCCTCAAATTCCGCGGTCACCTTTCATTTTACCCCCAACCTGTTGGTTATGCTGCCATCTGCACATATTCAGCAAGTACTGAGCAGGATATTCTGGCTGTTTAATGTGGTGCTTCACAGAAAATCAACCAGAAAGAGTAGTCAGCACAGAAATATGCATTTATGAATTTCTTAGCACAATGATGAAGTCGAATCTGTGCCACTACATTATTCCAGTACACTGAATAATTCCAATGATGTGGAATTTCCCTTTAACTCAATCTCAGTGAAATGTCATTCTGTCTGGTAAATCGACAGAGGCAATGCAACAGGATGAGGTGTCAACCAGCGGGGTATCCTACGAAGCAGGTTAGAGGAATTAATAAGGTAACTTTCTTCTACTCTGAGCTCAACTCGGGATAACCAGTCATATGAAAGTGTCTCACCTTTTAGCCAGGTACATTTCTATAGAAACAAATCCTTCAGAACTAACCTGTGCCGGTGCCGAACTAACTCACAGATAAGTCCACTTACCCAGTGTCACGGATTCCCCCGGTACTGTTGCCCTTCCAGGCACCAGTTCCGGAGGTCTACGTCACCGGCCTCTAGGCGTCACTGAACTGTCTCATTACGCACACCTGGTTCCCATTCCCTCCAGATTAGTAATTGTAGATATGTGCCAACTGTTCACCATTGTCTGGTTGGTTATTGCTCCCATGTCCGTTGATCTGTGAGTACCTGTGCTTTGTTTTTTCGGCTTTCGTGCTGTGTGTATTGTGCACTTATTATTACGGATCTTGTCCCGTGTATTGTTGTGCTTTTGTTATTCCGGGTCTCGTCCCGTGTATTGTTGTGCTTTTGTTATTCCGGGTCTCGTCCCGTGTATTTACTAGAGGCTCAACTTCGCTCTTTTGTTTGGGTTACATCCCTGTGTTTTTGTATACGTATTTGGTTTGGGCTTTGTCCCCGTGCCTTTTCACGCCATGTTGTATATTTTGGGTGGAGTATTAAACCCCCCTATTATGAATTCCAGCGCCTGTCTCCAATCATTTATACGACGTGACACCCTGAATGAAATGACTGAGCTACGGGGTTTAGGACCTGTGAAATCAGATTCCCTCTCTGTAGCAAAGATTGCATCATCATCACTTTAATTTGAGGAAGATGACTGATTAAATATTTTATTAAATCAACATGTTTTTTGTGTGTTAAAAAATTGTAATGTTAAAATATATCACATTACACATTTAGTAATAACAGAATGCAATTTGAATGTCAGTTACACTTGTACGTCTTAATACAATTAGGATATGTGCTATTTCATAGTTTATGTCCTCACTATTATTCTACAATGTAGAAAATAGTACAGTTAAATAAACTCTGGAATGAGTAGGTGTGTATAAACTTTTGACTGGTCCTGTATATATATTTTAATAAATGTACCTTCCTTATTTTCCCCTAGCCCTACCACTCCTCACCTAATTGGAGAAAACTAATGGACAACAACACATAGGCTTCTACATACTATATACACTTTACGGACACATTATATTTTACAATAGTTATCTTATGTTTGTTTTTAGTCCTTTCCTTCAGATACCCTCAAGCCCTCCCATCTATCTCTGAAGATAATCCAGTTTTTATTACTATTTGCCATATATTTTTCAACTGTGCTGTTTCACAAACATTCTGAACCTTTTTATTTTCATAGTTTCTACAGATTGTAAATTAAAGATAACATTTTTGCTAAGAGTATTATGATATTATTGATCGACTGACTATGACTTTCTAAATCACCCAGCAGTGCTATTTGCAGAGTTGCAATTCTTCAGAAATTTCTGAACCTGCGACCAAAAACAAGCTACATACAAACGCACCAAAACAAATGATCTAATGATTCTGTCTCTTCGCAGCAAAATATGCAGAGCTGGGATGGTTGTATCCCCCATATACTGTACATACATTATATTGATTGCAAGAATTTTGTAATATAATTGAAATTGAAAAACTGAGTTTGAATCCAGCGCTGCTTTGTGTTCCATTTCATATACCAATTCCATGGCACATGGTTTATAAAAAATCTCTCTTCCCAACTATTTAGCAGTCTATATGGCACAGCAGTCAATTTTTTGGTCCTGAATTGAAACCGGTATACGTTTTATCCTCATTTTTGTTTCGTCAATTTTGGTCTTTAATGCAGGGATGATAGACAAGTTCCTTGCTTTCTCCCCCTTCAATTAGTTGGTTGTAATTTTGAGTAGAGCAGATATTCCTATATATTTTTGTTAGGTGTATATGTGACATAACGCCACCAGTCCTATTTATGATTTCATGCAAAGATTATACCTACTTGTTGTATTTGTTCTGTCTTTTCTGGTTGATTAAACTGAACCAACTTTCTATGGCTGTTTTTTTTAAAGCGATACTTTGGATAACCAAAAGTGAGAGGTTGTAATCTGGATAAAGGGGAAAAAGGCCATTCTTGAACAAGGGGTGAGACATTCTTACTAATCTGCTAGAGAACAAGCCTTTTCAAAGTCAGCTATGAAAACCAGGCCTGGTTTCCTAGATATTTCATGGTGTTCTATTGTTTCCCATACTTGTCTTATATTATCTCCAATGTATCGTCCATGTAAAAAACCTGTGATTAGGATGAATAATATCTGACAATACCTTTTTAATTATATGCGCTAAGCATTTAGCTAGAATTTTAACATCACAACACTGAAGTGTAAGGGGCCTCCAATTATTTGAATGGATTGGATCTTTATATTTACTACTTGGGTCCAGTTTCAGTAGTAATGAAATAATACAGTACCTTGTTGAGTATCTGATAAGATCTACAAGGTTTTATAGGAGTGGTAAAAACAAGCTAATAACGGTCCTCTGAGTACATTAAAAAAGGTTTGATATACCTCAACTGGTATGCCATCCATCCCTGGAGTTTTCCCGTACTTAAAGGCTTTAATTGCATCAAGAAGTTCCTAGAGTCTTGTATTGCTTTTAGGCTTGATACATTTTTAAATATATTTTGAAAGAAGCATGGATCATCATTTGGACCGTATAGATTAATGAGCCAAATTTTTTTGGTCCAATAGCATTTTAAATATAATCCATCTACCTTATGCATCTGTTTGGACAATTTACACATTTGGATCAAAATTACTGTTAATTAATATCATCACACCTTTTGAGTTTCTTTGCACATGGGAGAAGTATATTTCGCCCCCCCCCCTTCATCTAAAATTGTTGAGTGAGTTTCCTGTAAACATATATAATTTCTCTTTTCGCCAGGTAAATACTGATTTATTTTCTTATTATCTACTAAGCCATTGCAATTATAACTGGCTATTTATTTCACCATTTACCATAATGAGATACACGTTTCAATTCTATTCATCATAATATATGTTTGTAAACTTACTTTTAAATGGTATCATAATGATTGAGTGTTCATACAGCCTTGATATTTGCATTCCTACTAAGTAAACCTCCAATTGTTCTCCACTATTCCACCTGCTAAAACCTCCCCCTATCCCAAGTTGGGTTGTCATCCCAGTGATTGGCAGACCACCCCTGTCCCCCTGGATCCTAGGGCCTTTGACAGATTGGGACCCATCCTTTGAAAAGAGCAAACAGTGCCACCCACAGAACAGAGGCAGATCAACCGCCAAAAGCATTTCAAACAGCCTCACCTGGATTGTATTATATACAGTTATAAATAATATTAATTAAAAAGTATTTAATATCTTATTTCCACAATTAACTAATAATATGTGAAATAATGTAGGCAGTTCGTGCTAAGGATTGTTACCTATAACCAGGATTGCCATTACACTCATACGCACACACTCCCCACCCTTCCCCCACAAACAACCACAAGCTCAGATGTTCAACAGTTGTTCCATCCCAGAGCCCAACTCAAGAGATGACTTGATGTGTGAATGCATATACAGTTGTAGCTGTTTTATAGGCATGCATAATTGAAGGGAGATTTGATTAACCAATGTCAAGTCCTAGTTGATGGAGCTCAGATACATTCCCTTCCCCTGAAACACACACGCTGGTCCACATTGTGACTATTTTACCAAGCATCTCTGTGCAGTCAGACCTTTTGATTATTTTGTGCCACAATAATTTGCCCCCTTTCTGATTGTTCGAGTGTGACCCCCTCCCCATGGGTTACTGCAGCTAGTGTTGCCAGCACTGCCACTACCTGGGTGGGCGCACCACACCAGAATACCCCCGGCTAGGTACAAGGTCATCAAGATTCTCATTAGCAGCTCTGAGAAGTTCCTTGTATATTATGCTCACCCATCCGGGGACTTTGGCTTTGGAAGACCTGCCAGGCAGGCTCAGAATCTTGGGTCTCTGACCGCATTTATCTTTGTCTTATCTGCATATAGGCTACTTACAGTAGGCCCATAAAACAGATAAGGACTTCTCCTTAGTGCATGGGTCTCTCAGGTGGGTGTTTAGGGTTGGGGTCCGTTCCATCATGATTGGACAGTAAATAAAGACGTTTTCTTCTTGAGGCATTCTGCACCACCTGTCTTCATTCCGCCATGACAGTCTGTTCCTCCACACTCCAGCCATCTGGCAGTGGCTTGTGATTAAATTCAATTTTCACAGAACCGCTTGTTGCAAGTTCGATGAGGCTCTCTTATTCAGATATCGGTACGTGGACTGGAGGCAGGGCATGAAAGGGATAACGAATCCAGTTGTGCGTGTCATCCGTTTTTGGAAAGTACCTGCGTAATTGCGCACCCAACTCACTCAGGTGCTTCGTTATATCACATTTGACATTGTCCGTAAGCTTGTTAATTTGAACACAAAGAATTATACAGACCTGTGCAGACAGAAGAGCTCCATCTTCTTAATCATAGCCTCAATTTTGTCCCGCACATTGAATAGAGTTGCGGTGAGTCCCTGTAATCCTATATTCAGATCATTCAGGCGATCACCTGATCACCCAGATAGGCCAGTTGTGTGAGAAACTCGTCATCATGCAAGCGGTCAGACAAGTGAAAATTACGGTCAGTAAAGAGAACTTTAAGCTCGTCTCCCAATTCAAAAAATCGTGTCAATACTTTGCCCCTTGATAACCAGCGCACTTCTGTATGTTGTAAAAGTGTTACATGGTCATATCATTGCAAAGTGCAGAAAATACACGAGAGTTCAGGGGCCTTGCTTTATCAAAAAGTTAACCATTTTCACTGTAGTGTCCAAAACGTCTTTCAAGCTGTCAGGCATTCCTTTGGCAGCAAGGGCCTCTCGGTGGATGCTGCAGTGTACCCAAGTGGCGCCGGGAGCAACTGCTTGCACGCGCGTTACCACTCCACTATATGTCTCCCTGTCATGGCTTTTGCACCATCAGTACAGATACCAACACATCTTGACCACCAAAGTCCATTTGATGTCACAAAGCTGTCCAGTACTTAAAAAATATCCTCTCCTGTTGTCCTGGTTTCCAGTGGTTTGCAGAAGAGGATGTCTTCCTTAATTGACCCTCCATAAACATAACAGACATATACAGTGGGGAGAACAAGTATTTGATACACTACCGATTTTGCAGGTTTTCCCACTTACAAAGCATGTAGAAGTCTATAATTTTTATCATATGTACTCTTCAACTGTGAGTGACGGAATCTAAAACAAAAATCCAGAAAATCACATTGTATGATTTTTAAGTTGCATGACATAGGTATTTGATACATCAGAAAAGCAGAACTTAATATTTGGTACAGAAACCTTTGTTTGCAATTACAGAGATCATACGTTTCCTGTAGTTCTTGGCCAGGTTTGCACACACTGCAGCAGGGATTTTGGCCCACTCCTCCATACAGACCTTCTCCAGATCCTTCAGGTTTCGGGGCTGTCGCTGGGCAATACGGACTTTCAGCTCCCTCCAAAGATTTTCTATTGGGTTCTGGTCTGGAGACTGGCTAGGCCACTCCAGGACCTTGAGATGCTTCTTACGGAGCCACTCCTTAGTTGCCCTGGCTATGTGTTTCGGGTCGTAGTCATGCTGGAAGACCCAGCCACGACCCATCTTCAATGCTCTTACTGAGGGAAGGAGGTTGTTGGCCAAGATCTCGCGATACATGGCCCCATCCATCCTCCCCTCAATACGGTGCAGTCGTCCTGTCCCCTTTCCAGAAAAGCATCCCCAAAGAATGATGTTTCCACCTCCATGCTTCACGGCTGGGATGGTGTTCTTGGGGTTGTACTCATCCTTCTTCTTCCTCCAAACACGGCGAGTGGAGTTTAGACCAAAAAGCTCTATTTTTGTCTCATCAGACCACATGACCTTCTCCCATTCCTCCTCTGGATCATCCAGATGGTGATTGGCAAACTTCAGATGGGCCTGGACATGCGCTGGCTTGAGCAGGGGGACCTTGCGTGCGCTGCAGGATTTTAATCCATGACGGCATAGTGTGTTACTAATGGTTTTCTTTGAGACTGTGGTCCCAGCTCTCTTCAGGTCATTGACCAGGTCCTGCCGTGTAGTTCTGGGCTGATCCCTCACCTTCCTCATGATCATTGATGCCCCACGAGGTGAGATCTTGCATGGTGCCCCAGACCGAGGGAGATTGACCGTCATCTTGAACTTCTTCCATTTTCTAATAATTGCGCCAACAGTTGTTGCCTTCTCACCAAGCTGCTTGCCTATTGTCCTGTAGCCCATCCCAGCCTTGTGCAGGTCTACAATTTTATCCCTGATGTCCTTACACAGCTCTCTGGTCTTGGCCATTGTGGAGAGGTTGGAGTCTGTTTGATTGAGTGTGTGGACAGGTGTCTTTTATACAGGTAACGAGTTCAAACTGGTGCAGTTAATACAGGTAATGAGTGGAGAACAGAAGGGCTTGTTAAAGAAAAACTAACAGGTCTGTGAAAGCCGGAATTCTTACTGGTTGGTAGGTGATGAAATACTTATGTCATGCAATAAAATGCAAATGTATTATTTAAAAATCATACAATGTGATTTTTTTGATTTTTGTTTTAGATTCCGTCTCTCACAGTTGAAGTGTACCTATGATAACAATTACAGACCTCTACATGCTTTGTAAGTAGGAAAACCTGCAAAATCAGCAGTGTATCAAATACTTGTTCTCCCCACTGTACCATGAGCTGTGCCAGGCCCGCCACGTCTGTTGACTCATCCAGCTGTAACGCATAGAATTCACTGGCTTGTATGCGACGCAGTAATTGTTTCAAAACATCTCCTGCCATGTCACTAATGTGTCGTGAAACGGTGTTTGATGAAGAAATTGTCTGTATAGTTTTTTTGGCCTTCTCCCCCAGCATTGTCCCAGCCATATCCGCGGCAACAGAAATAATTAAGTCCTCCACAATAGTATGGGGCTTGCCTGTCCTAGACACTTTGTGGCTCACCATATAAGACGCTTTTAGCCCCTTCTTATTAATGGTATCTGTTGCTTTTATACATGTCTTACTACTCGAAAGTCGTCTTAATTCTAGCTCAAATAACTCCTGTGGCTTATTTTTTGCTAGCGTTGGATGTGCTTGTGGAAGCAGAACACCTTGTGTCATCAACAGGTGCAGGAGTAGTACTGCTGGTAGTAGCAGTACTACCAGTAGAGCTGGTATGTGTGTCTATGGACGTGGGCCTTACTTTTTTTAACCATTTATCAATTTTAGAGGAAAACGGAATGAGCAGCAGCTACGTTTGGCTCCATACGGACCGTTAATGGAATTCCCGCGAGAGAGTAACGGTTAAGGTGATTGGATGTTTATTATTTGACTAGGCTACCTGTATTTGACATTGTGTTGTTACTTCGCTGAACACTAAATGGTTAAGTTTTATTTTTGGCAGTGAAACGAGACTACTCAGGCGAGGGGAAAAAAAATAACCAAAATGTATAGCCCCGTTGGAAAATATAAATGGACTGTTCGAAAATGAGAAGACATTTTCAAACCCCAGTTTGGGAATACCTGGTCTAAACCATTCGGTTTTGAGAAGGGGGTAAAATCCATAACTGCATTTTCTAAATGCCATACTAATTTCTAAAGAACATATGCACATAGCACTACTTCAAACAAAAAAAAGCATAAATTACCCCCACCCCTAATCTGAAAGTTGGGTGGTAGATGCTCAGTCTGCACTATGGCTCAGCTGAGGTTCTTACACACACACCATTGACATAAACACACACACACTCAGTTTAGAGAAGTAAATCTCGGACAGATCCAGCTCAGAGGCCCAGCTCATTAGCTCCATCAGCAGCAGATATTAATTTAAAATGTAAAAAGAACATGTTCATGCAACAAAAAAAATTGTGCATCGATTCGAATCGCATCAATTCTTTCCCCTAATCCAACCAAATTTCACCAAATAATTTCAAACTAAAACATATAGTTTCTGTATCGTATCGGAGCCCATGTATCTAGATGCGTATCGAACTGTTCATGAAAGGAGAGATTCACATTTGCTGAAGGCTTTGGAGATTATTTCCAAGACCAAAATAGAACCCATTGTGTCCCATCCCGTCCCTGGAGTCTCCTTGGAACCAGATATATTTTTGTTCTCAGAGCTACCCACTGGGTACAGACGTCAATTCAACATCTATTCCACGTTGGTTCAATGTAATTTATTTTAAATTGCATGGAAACAATTTTGATTCAAGCAGTGTTTGCCCAGTGGGTATTTTTCATGTTATCTCTGTGAAGATAAATGGAAAAAACTAAAACATAACTTTCTACAATAAAAGATTGAGCAATGTTTGTTGTCCCCTCCAGAGATTGGACAGTTTGATGAGCTGAGCTGGTAATCCCTCTTCTCTGTGCTTGGGGGCATAGTGTCCATCAACAGGGCACAGATATCACCAGCCAGAGTAAGGAGGAAAATATGGTCAGTGGGAGAGTTACTGGGTGATAAGGGTTTTCCATAGCCATGTGTGTCAAAATATATTCGATGGGAATTATTGTAAGTCAAACACTTGTGCAACTAGAGAGATAACATGTATACATTCAATATGTTTACCTTCTGAGCTGCCTTGTAGAGAGGGTTGAAGGCTCATTGAACTTGATCAGGAGGGCCACAATGTGCATGTGCTGTAGAGGAGAGATAGGAGAGAAGTGACAGAGGAGAGAGGAAAGGACTGACAGAGAGGAGAGGAGCAAGCGAGACATGATTTAATATTCTCATGACTTGCCCAAAGACTGATGACATCTACACTCATACATATGTAGACTTTCCATTAGGTCTCTTTCAACACAGGGTGGGTGATGTTATTTTATGTGATGTATGTTTTTCTGTAAGGTTTAATAAGGCTAGGAGTCCCGCTAGCAGGACACCTGTCGACAACTTCTGGTGAAATTGGAGGGCGCGCAATCCAAATAAATAATCATAAAAATTATGGATATTAAACAATTATGAACATACAAGTATCTTATATCGGTTAAAAGCTTAAATTCTTGTTAATCTAACTGCAATGTCTGATTTACAATAGGCTTTACAGCGAAAGCATACCATTCGATTGTTTGAGGACGGCGTCCCACAACAAAATATTTTTCAACCAGCACAGGCTTCATAAAATCACAAATAGCGATTAATATTCACTTACTTTTTGAAAATCTTCCTCTGATTTGCAATCCAAAGGGTCCCAGCTACAACATGTATGGTCGTTTTGTTAGATATAATCCTTCTTTATATCCCAAAAAGTCAGTTTAGTTGGCGCCATCGATTTGAGTAATCCACTCGTTCAACATGCAGAGAAAGGAATCCAAAAAGCTACCACTAAACTTTGTTAAAACAAGTCAAACTATGTTTCTATTTAATCCTCAGGTACCCTAAAATGTAATTAAAGTATAATATTTAATGCGGAAAGAAGTATGTTCAATAGAAAAGCATAATTAGCAGGTGCGCGTCCTCTTCATCTTGCGCGCACAGACTGATTTTCACCTATGGGTTGCTGTATCAACTCAGAATTCTTCCTCGTTTGGGAAGAAACAAGCCTGAAACTTTGAACAAAGACTTGACATCTAGTGGAAGCCATAGGAATTGCAATCTGGGAGTTGGATTTAATATTGTCCCTATACGTTCTAATGGAAGAGCATGGGATCTAAAAATGTTTTTTATTTCAGGTTGGTTTTTCTTTAGATTTTCTCCTACCATATCAATTCTGTTATAGTCTAATGCATTATTTTAACAGTTCTACAAACTTCAAAGTGTTTTCTACCCAATGGTATCAATTATATGCATATCCTGGCTTCTGGGCCTGAGTAACAGGCAGTTCACTTTGGACACGTCAGTGAAATGGAGAACAATGCACACAATGTCTTCTAAAGCCTGATGACATCCAACCTGTTACATATGCTGTGACATTGTGGCCTATGTTTTGTATGCATTGTTTATGTCTATGTAAAAACCTTATGGCAAACAAATCTTTGTAGTGACTCACCCTGTATGAGGCTGCGTTGTGCAGGGAGATGAGGGCTCCTTCGACCTGAGTTGTTGTCTGCCCCATGCTCCAGAAGGCAAGCATCTCCTTCCAGCAGGTCCTGGATGACCATGTCTCCCTCCTTCACCATGTCCAAAGACATGTTACCATCACAGTTATTCTTGGTGGGGATACACACAGACAGATGTCATTAAAATGTATAATAAGCGTTTTGCGTAAAAAATTATCGTTATACATATTGCAAGGTACTGACTATAAAAAAGAATCCTAGTAGTCTTCAATCAAATGCAGTTATTTTTGAAGAGCCAATATGAATGGCACAGGAAGGAAGACTAACCTGCATCAGCAGATCTATTGGCTATTTGCCCTTGGCTGCAGCCTCAAAGAGAGGTGTGAAATTCCACAGGTCAGCTATGTTGACCCGTTTCTCACCAGCAGCGCAGCGACCTCATAGTGACAGTAGGAGCAGACACACAGGGACACTATTTATACTGAACAAAAATATAAACACAACATGTAACAATTTCTAAGATTTTACTGAGTTACAGTTCATATAAGGAAATTTGTCAATTAAAATAAATTCATTAGGCTCTAATCTATGACTGGGAATACAGACATGCATCTGTTGATCAAAGATACCATAAAAAAAAGTGGGGGAGTGGATGTGACCACCATATTTGCCTCATGCAGTGCAACGCATCTCCTTCTCATGGAGTTGATCAGGCTGTTGATTGTGGCCTGTGGAATGTTGTCCCACTCCTCTTCAATGGCTGTGCAAAGTTGCTCGATATTGGCGGGAACTGGAACACTCTGTCGTGCACGTCAATCCAGAGCATCCCAAACATGCTCAATGGGTGACATGTCTGGTGAGTATGCAGGCCATGGAAGAACTGGGACATTTTCAGCTTCCAGAAAATTGACAGATCCGTGCGACATGGGGCCATGCTTTGTCATGCTGAAACATGAGGTGATGGCGGTGGATGAATGGCACGACAATGGACCTCATGATCTCATCACGGTATCTCTGTGCATTCAAATTGTCATAGATAAAATGCAATTGTGTTCGTTGTCCGTAGCTTATACCTGCCCATACCATAACCACACCGCCACTATTGGGCACTCTTCCCACACGACACCATACACGTGGTCTGCGGTTGTGACACCGGTTCTCTAAAACAGCATTGGAGGCAGCTTATGGTAGGGACATGAACATTACATTCCCTGGCAACAGCTCTGGTGGACATTCCTGCAGTCAGCATGCCAATTGCACGCTCCCTCGTAACTTGAGACATCTGTGGCATTTTAGAGGGGCCTTTATTGTCCCCAGCACAAGGTGAACCTGTGTACTGATTATGCTATTTAATCAGCTTCTTGATATGCCACACCTGTAAGGTGGATAGATTATATGGGCAAAGGAGAAATGCTCACTAACAGGGATGTAAACAAATTTGTGCACAACATTTGAGAGAAATAAGCTTTTTGTGCATATGGAAAATCTCTGGGATCTTTTATTTTAGCTCATGAAACATGGGACCAATACTTTACATGTTGCTTTTATAGAACACTGAACATTTAATTTATTATATGTATTTAGGGCTAAAAAACTAAATTCATTGATAAAGATATATTCAATCAATGGAGAACTAAAGATAAAATAGAGTAGGGCCAGACTGTTAGTAGGGTATACTAGTCAGACAACACATACCCAAATGTAAAGAGTAAAGTATAAAGGTGACGTCAGCGACCTGCATCTCCAATGTAGTCAGCTAGGCAAAGTCTCTGGTGTTGTATAGTTATGTTGCAGCTGCGACAGTCACACCTGGATCCATACAATAAGTATTTCTGCAGAAGGGAGAGGGAAAGGGCACACACAGGTGGTTGTCTGAGAAATGAAGAAATTATAAATGAATCAGCTGTCTTGGTTTGAAGTCCACTGAAGTCCATGTCAAGGTACAGGCCACACGTGGGTTGTTAGTAGACAAAGAAAAGGTTAGTTAAGAGCATAGATGCGGTTAAGAGATCAATGCCGTCATTGGCACCCAGTCAACAAATCGAATGTAACAAAGTGGATATCAGTTTTTTCCTTCCACAATTGTAACTTCCTTCGACATGTTTCCAGTTGGTCTCGCACTGACCTCATATTACGCTTGAGTGATCTGGGTGATTCCATCATAGTGTGTTGTGTTCAGGAACAGAAGGGGTGTCCTGAACGGCATGACCATGATCGATAGTCTGACACCACACTTTACTCTCATACATCCACCGTCACAGCTATATCATTGTGATGTAGGCCTACATCTGACACAACATGAGTATCATCATGCAGATCCAGCATCACAGTGACATCGCTGTGATCAATGTCTGCATCATCGTTATCAACTACTTCTACCTCATCAAGATCCTCAACCTCAGCACAGTAAGTGATCATGTGCAGCATAATAAACTTTGGCACTTACCTCTGTACTTACAGTACCTTATTCCTTTGTTTTCTCCTGGGGCCTTTGTAGATGAGCTGGGAAAGAGAAAATGGTGGGCACAGCAGTCTGGTTGAGGCTGACTCTTCCCATGTCATCACGGAAAAAACACTCACAGAGTTGAGATTGTCGGGTGAGTTCCCAATCCAACCGCTGGAGATTTTCTACCCACTGCTGCAGCCTTGGCCTGTCATGAAACCGAAACCTGTGGGAAACTGTATTTAATAGTAGGCTAGAAAAAGTAAGACTTATTAGTTTCATAGCTGTTTCTCTTTATACTAAACATTTCGCAAAAAAAGGCCAACATCCCTGGTGACAAATAAAACAGACAGTGAAATAGTTTCCAGTAGAAGTACATAGTCCAGATACAAAGAATGACATTTGCACATTCACATAGTGTAAGAGGTCCTTACACACATAGTGTAATAGGTTGTAGCACATTCTATACCCATTTGAAGAAAGAAACAGTCCCCCACCACATAATTTATGACCAAGTTTTCCTCTGATTTGTCTCAAATAACTATGCTGTCAGGCAAAGTAGACACAATGACCAATGTAACTACAAACAGTTGTAGTTAATTTGATCAAACTAGCTAGATAGCAAGATATTAATGGTGTTTACCTATCCAGCTAAGTGATTGTGAAAGCTAATGATATTTAGCTAATGCAAATTTGAAGGAGGCTATTTGCTAACATTTGATTGCTAGCTAGCTATCCTCAATGACATTGAATGTGGGCTAACCAAGTTAGCTATAGCAAACTGACAAGATAGCTAAAATCAACTTTATTTTCAAGATGAAGTAGCTAGCTGGTTATTTATTGCACAAAATCATTACCATAAATAGATCACCAACTTACTTGAACTGTTGATGTAATGATATTATTTGTATCCATTCACTTCAGTCAGTCTTTGTGTCATCTTCCAATTTCAGGAATCCAGCACCTTGAATGAACAGGTCGCGGCTGAGAGCGCATTAGTTATTTCCATTGTTTTCCTTGCGTGTGTGCATGTGACACAAACTTGTCCATGTAACAGCCTGTATATAAAACATTCTAACTTTTGCTGTGAGTGATAAAAAAACAATTCCATTAAGACAATTAATGGAAAACTTCTATGGATATTTTTGCCACAAAGGTGATAACAAAAGTGTCTTTAGGAATTGTGAAAATTGACTTCTGTATGTGGGCGTCTTTTGGAATTGTCATTCTGGGCTTGGCCTCAGTTAAGCTGCAGTACCACCAGTCTCCTCTGGGTACAAGGGATGGCGTACTTTCCAACTGGAACCCTGGCCCCTTGTTCCACTGTTGGGAGAAATGGTTATGCATATTAATATATGATAATTGCATGCAAATAAACGTTGCTTCGCTACCACACCCACAACAGAAGCACAATCATGGCCTTGGATTTGTAGGTGGACGTGTTAGAACAGACCTGGGGTCTGTTTCCGTAGCACAAAAACGCCAAAAGGCTCCTCGTTAGTGTAGTTTTTGGTGCCATTTGAAACCAGCAACTGACGGTAAAAACACAACTTCTCAACACAGGTTGAAACATTCATAATCGGTGGGCAATACAACATACTGTACAAATAGTTTTGCTATCTCGGGAGAAAATAGAATGTCTATGTTGCTCAGTAATATCATACCTCATAGTTTATTTTAGGGATGAGGATTGTAGTTGATCCACAAACTGTTTTTTTTATGTATATATTTTGGTTCATTGTAGAGACAGTAAACACATTTTACTGAGTCATAACTTGCCATTGACTACAATGCATTATTAAAAATTGAATCAAATCAAATCAAATTGTATTTGTCACATGCGCCGAATACAACAACCTTACCATGAAATGCTTACTTACAAGCCCGTAACCAACAATGCAGTTCAAGAAATAGAGTTCAGAAAATATTTACAAATTAAACTAAAGTAATAAATTAAATAAAAAGTAACAGAATAAAATAATAACGAGGCTATATACAGGGTGTACCGGTACCGAGTCAATGTGCCTGTACCGATAGGTTAGTCAAGGTAATTTGCACATCTAGGTAGGGGTAAAGTGACTATGCATAGATAGACTTGGGGCTCCGGTACCGCTTGCCGTGTGGTAGCAGAGAGTACATTCTATGACTTGGGTGACTGGAGTCTTTGACATTTTTTGGGCCTTCCTATGACACTACCTAGTATATAGGTCCTGGATGGCAGGAAGTTTGGCCCCAGTGATGTACTGGGCTGTACGCACTACCCTCTGTAGTGCCTTACGGTCAGATGCCGAGCAGTTGCCATACCAGGCGGTGATGCAACCGTTCAGGATGCTCTCGATGGTGCAGCTGCAGAACTTTTTCAGAATCGGAGGACCCATGCCAAATCTTTTCAGTCTCCTGAGGGGGGAAATGTGTTGTCCTGCCCTCTTCATGACTATCTTGGTGTGTTTGGACCATGATAGTTTGTTGGTGATGTGGACACCAAGGAACTTGAAACTCTCGACCAGCTACAGACCCGTCGATTGTTGTAGATATTTTAATACCATTATGTTGCATTTTCTCATTTCTGAACAGAATGCATAGCACACCTTTTAAGTAGAAACATATGTCAAGGGTTGCCTCTGCTGAAAAACTGCACGTACCACACGTTTCACTTTTAAGTGAAAACACATGTCTGAGGCTGCCTATAGGAATACTATAAAGGCTGTGCTCTGGGACACAGAGTCAGCTGTTTCCTAGGTCAGCTCCCTTTAATTGTGCTTAATTAAAGGTATTATTGAATTCACAAGTTACTTGTATGAATGTCATAATTTGAAGATCATTTTTTCCACGACACGATGTGAATGGAGTGTTCGGCCCTTCTTTTCCTGTAGTCTGCGATCAGCTCCTTTGTCTAAATATGTCTAAATCATGAAAGAAAGCGCTCCAAAACACTCCATACTAAATCATGTTCTATCAGAATCACATTCTAGATGATGCAATCTATGCAATAAAAAGTTGTAAATTTTTGGGTTGTTGTTGTAGTAAACAGCATCATTCAAACATGGATTTATGGCACAATTTATTTTAAAAAATGGAGTGCAGAGACCATTCAGAATGGGATTCTGATGTAATATGAGTTGATGTGGAGTGTTTGAGTGTTTTCTAATATGCTTTAGAAATATTTTCATATTGCATCATAGTCAACGGCAAGTGATGACAAAATGTGACAACCAATTATCTCTGTAACGAAACAAAATTGAAATAAAAACGATGTGGGAGATCAACTACAAGAACAGAGAGTGAAAGCAAGGGCACATAAAAATGTGTGAACTTCCCCTTTAAGAAATCTGAAGTAATGTTATGTTAACCGAGACACATTCAACCGATCATATTCACTGTTTCAAACATTTACTTCCGTGCCGCTCAGGTGTGTGAATCGTCTTTCTTTACCTTTTTAGGAATTTGACCCAAAACCAACAAGGAAGTTGGGGTGGCAAGTAGCTTAGTGGTTGGGCTAGTAACCAAAAGGTTTCTAAATCGAATCTCTGAACTGACAAGGTAAAAATCTGTTGTTCTGCCCCTGAACAAGGCAGTTAACCCACTGTTCCTAGGCCGTCATTGTAAATAAGAATTTGATCTTAACTGAATTGCCTAGTTAAATAAAGGTTAAAAAAAAGTATTGTTGGTGTTGAGAGCAATTGTATCAAACCAAAGTTCAACTCGCCATAAGTTTTGCATCTGAACTGTGCAAAAGTCAATTATTGGATTCTACACTGCATAACATGGACAACAACCTCTCCTTCAACGTCAGTAAAACAAAGGAGATGATTGTTGACTTCAGGAAGCAGAGGAAGGAACATGCCACGAACTACATCAACGGGACTGCAGTAGAGTCATCCGTTTTAAGTTCCTTGGCATCCACATCACAGAGGACATGACATGGACCAACAACACCACCACTGTCAAGAGGGTGCAACAGCGTCTCTGTTTCCTAAGGCGGCTGAAGAAATTCCGCATGCCACCCACAGTCCTCTCCAAATACTACCGCTGCACCATCGAGAGTGTCCTGACCGGTTGCATCACGGCCTGGTATGGGAAATACTCCGTCCGCGACCACAAGGCCCTCCAGCGGGTGGTGAAGTACATCACTGGGACCGTGTTTCCACCCATCCTGGATTTCTACTCGAAAACGGTGCCTGATGAAGGCCCGTAGTATCATCAAGGACACACACACCCCAGCCACTCGTCGGGTAGACCGTATCGGAGCATGAGGTCTGATACCAACAGGCTCAGAGATAGCTTCTATCTACAAGCCATCAGACTGCGGAACACATGAACCCGACTGATCATCTGCTCTGATTCTCCACACCTTAGCACACATGGACTTACTTACTCACTTACTCAGTCACTCACTCACGCACACAGTTAAATAAAGGTTAAATAATAAATGTATAAAAACACCCACACAGACACACACATCACAACAGCTGCTACAAGACTCTTGTTATGATTGCTAAATACTGCACAATCACCCCTTCTCCAAAACACGTGTAAATATTGGACTATAAATTGTGCCTTCCTGAATTACACTTACGCTAAAATGTTTTTTTCTACTGAGCCATTTACTTTGTTCTTATTTTTATCTTTTATTATTTGTTGTTGTTGCATTGTTGACCAGGATCCTGCAAGTAAGCTTTTCATTGGATGGTGTATACTGTACCATGTGTACGGCTAATAAAACTTGCAAAAAAGCCAATTTAACCAATTGCTTAATCAGAGTTCATTTGTGAGTTGAGTACGCCTGACATCAAATTAACAAGAAGTTCAGCTAATGTGCTAAAGTTTGTTAACTCAAACTCAGCTTGAAGTGAGCTGAAATTGAACAAGCTTGTTGAGTAAAATGACAAATGTATGTTTGCTCAAAACCATACCCATCATTATATTTCCCAGCATGCTCTATTGCAGGTTGGTTTTCAGAATTGTTTGTTTCAAAACCTGTGTTTTTGCATGTGTATGTTGATTTGTTGATTAATCTTATGCTACACAAACATAAATACCTTATGTTATACAAATTTATCCAATCTGTTAGTAGTTGTACGTTTTGCACCCGTTACTGAGATTGCTGTTCCAGTTTATATGCTTTAAGTCACATGTCAAACTCATTTTGAAGGCTAAGGGTCTGTGGGTTTTTCCTCCTCCCTTGTACTGTACCTGATCGATTAATTAAGGTCACTAATTAATGAAGAACTCACCTGATTGTCTAGATCTTAATTGAAAGGAAAAATAAAAAACCTGGAGACACTAGGCCCTCCATGGAATTAGTTTGACACCCCTGATTTAAGCAGTCTCAATCAAATCTTCACTTCCCTGGCAGTCATTCTCAATGCAGGTTAAGGGTGATTAAAATTTCCAATTGTTGGATAGCCTCACTCTGGCTGGATTCCAATAGGAATAATATCACTTTGCAAGCCAGCATATGAGACTTGCAGGCTTGATGTGGCCTGTAAACCAGGAGTTTCAGACCATTGCATTAAAGCCGATTTATGCTTGATCGGCAATGTGGAGGGCTCTGTATAGCTCCGCATTGACATGATTGGCTGACGGTAGGTGGGGGCGGTACGTCCTCGTCCTATATAAACACAAACTCCCTTCCTTGACAACTTCCTTCACAACAGCTCTGCAAAGCGCAAGAAGTATGAATGCCCTGACTTCTGCAGAGGCCTCATCACAGTAAATGCTGTACGGCCATTGCAGATTCCGGAATGACCATAAATCGTATTTTGGGGTGTAACTAGGCCCTCAAAGAAAGGCCTTCAGAAATGTATTGTCATAGGGGTGGTTTTGCGGACACAGATTAAGCCTAATCCAACCCTAAATTAGATTTTTAAACTGGACTACCTGAAATGGCATTTCTCAGACATGGTTTAAAATAGTCTCAGATTTGCCCTAGTCTAGATTTAAAAAGTCTGATTTCCAGAAGGACGATTAGAGTTAATCTAGATCTAAGTGAAGGCTTAAATGAAACCTGGCCAGAGGCAGGATAACATTTCAGATTAATGGATGTTGGCCCCCAGGTTGAACTTGGCAATGGAGGAAAATGGATTACCTGGACTATTTCAATGATGATCAAAGAGCACCACCAAGAGCAGACAGAAGGGCGGTTATAGGCAGGAGCAACCCACTGAATGATTGGGATTAAATCCATTTCTGTGACCGTTTCCGTGTGTACAAAGAAAATGTAGCTGACATAATTTGTTTGCTTTAGCCAAGGCTTTCATCTGACTCTCTTAGGGGAAGGCCCAGCCCTCCTTCCCTACAAGTACTGATCACCTTGAGCTTTTTAGCATCTGGAACCTTCCATTGTGAAACAGGAAATGTGTGTGGTGTAAGTGAACTGACTATATGCGGAATAGGCCACACAGTCTGCAATGCTTTATGTGAACTGAAAGACATTCCCAATTTGCAGTTCTCCACATTGTTGCACGTTGGAAAGGTACTACTCATGACTCAAGGATTTTCTAAAACTACTCTTTGAATGCTCAGGTTGAAGGAGGACTACATAGTGGAATCATATTTGGTGACAACATCTTGTTCACCCCCTATCTTCATGCAATAGGACCTGAGCAACAAAAGTACAACCAAGCTCATATCCAACCAGAGGTCTAGTGGAGTGTATGGAAGAGTCGTTTCCAGTGTCTTAAACCCATTGCGCTTCAACCAAGAAGAGCTGCATTGTCATAATTGGAATAGCTGTGCTTCACAACATTCTCAAACAGCATGGCTGCCCAGATCCTAGCATTGAAGATGAGGATGACCCAGATGTTCCCATGGTTGAAGCAGACAATGACAGAAAGGGACTAGCCAGCAGCAATGCTTTGAATATGCAGCATTTCTCACAACAAATATAGTTTAAGGGAATGAAGCAAACAATATGGATTAGTAACAAAAAGGTTTATAATTCACAAATGGAGATGTCAGGACCCCAAACCGGATCCTAGTCGGAAAAGAACACTGGTATTGCTGCTGCTTCATGTTTCTCTCCTCCTCCTTCATAGCCAACTCAACATAAAGGATTTGCATCTTCATATCATGTTCTCCTTTTAAATGCATTAGTTTGTGCTCATGAAATTCCATGGCCAGTTTCTCATCTCATCCTCTTTGCCTTTGTCCTCCGGCCCAGGTTAGTGACAATCTTCCCTCCTGGCTGCTGCAGATGTAGCTGGCTGACCTTCATCCTGTCTTATCCCATCTAAGCTATGGTGATCATCTGCCTCTAGAAAATGATTACATTGCTGCAATACAGAACATTACTTATTCAAGAGTTGAGTTCATTCAATAATTTGTATTATGGGGTTGCAAGAGATTACTTAACATATTCTCTCTGCAGTCCAGGGATGGCACATGTTGAATGAATGTCCTACTAAATGAGGATTGGAACTGTTCCCCATCTGAACTGTCCAAATGGTCATCATCAGGGATACCTTCCAGGGGTTGCTGGCTATCAATGATCCTGGTCAACAAGTCCCTCAGCTAATCAGTCTCTGGTCTTACTGGGGGGTCTTCCACCAGTCTTGAAACCAGTGGCGTTCTGTGCCGTTTAAGATGAGGGAGGACAATTTTTTATTATATGAGCATGGCCTTATTTCTATTACAGAATATTGGATGACTGTCAGCCATTCTCCATTCACCCAGCTCAATGTAACATCGATAGGTTTAGGCTACTTCATGATACAAAAATGTTCCCTATACCCATCATGAGGTTGCTACAACCTAGCCTATGAATGAAAGTTTACGTAGGTGCACAGGTCGAGAGAAATTTGAGTAATCAAGGTGACAGACATTGACACATTACAGTCGTGGCCAAACGTTTTGAGAATGACACAAATATTAATTTTCACAAAGTCTGTTGCCTCAGATTGTATGATGGCAATTTGCATGTACTCCAGAATGTCATGAAGAGTGATCAGATGAATTGCAAAGTCCCACTTTGCCATGCAAATGAACTGAACCCCCAAAAAACATTTCCACGGCATTTCAGCCCTGCCACAAAAGGACCAGCTGACATCATGTCAGTGATTCTCTCGTTAACACAGGTGTGAGTGTTGACGAGGACAAGGCTATAGTAGTATGATTTGTTTCCGGCGCCGACAGAGATGGCCGCCTCGCTTCACGTTCTCAGGAAGCTATGCAGTATTTTGTTTTACAAGCATTTCGCTACACTCGCATTAACATCTGCTAACCATGTGTATGTGACAAATAAAATTTTATTTGATTTGGCTGGAGATCACTCTGTCATGCTGATTGAGTTCTAATAACAGGCTGGAAGCTTCAAAAGGAGGGTGGTGCTTGGAATCATTGTTCTTCCTCTGTCAACCATGGTTTCCTGCAAGGAAACACGTGCCGTCATCATTGCTTTGCAAAAAAAGGGCTTCACAGGCAAGGACATTGCTGCCAGTAAGATTGCACCTAAATCAACCATTTATCAGATCATCAAGAACTTCAAGGAAAGTGGTTCAATTGTTGTGAAGAAGGCTTCAGTGCACCCAAGAAAGTCCAGCAAGCGCCAGGACCGTCTCCTAAAGTTGATTCAGCTAAGAGATCGGGGCACCACCAGTACAGAGCTTGCTCAGGAATGGCAGCAGGCAGGTGTGAGTGCATCTGCACGCACAGTGAGGCAAAGACTTTTGGAGGATGGCCTGGTGTCAAGAAGGGCAGCAAAGAAGCCACTTCTCTCCAGTAAAAACATCAGGGACAGACACTATAAGACGTTTTCCATGTCCCTAACCTGACGACTCCTGACCCCATTTCAGTAAAAGAGACTACTTAGGGGAAAGGCTAACAAACCCCGTAGGCCTTTTTTCGAACAGGCCTCTTCTGTTCCACTCGCGATGGTAGTCAGGACACAGTACGGTTGTCATTTCGTAGGACTCTGGTAAGTACACACCGGTTGCTTCACAGCCAAGGGAGTGGGCTCACTCACAAACACAGCCATGAATAAAGAATGGTATCAACACATCCCCCGAGAGCAACTTCTCCCAACCATCCAGGAACAGTTTGGTGATGAACAATGCCTTTTCCAGCATGATGGAGCACCTTGCTATAAGGCAAAAGTGATAACTAAGTGGCTCTGGGAACAAAACATTGATATTTTGGGTCCATGGCCAGGAAACTCCCCAGACCTTAAGTCTATTTAGAACTTGTGGTCAATCTTCAAGAGGCAGGTGGACAAACAAAACCCCACAAATTCTGACAAACTCTAAGCATTGATTATGCAAGAATGGGCTGCCATCAGTCAGGATGTGGCCCAGAAGTTAATTTATAGCATGCCAGGGCGGATTGCAGAGGTCTTGAAAGAAGGGTCAACACTGAAAATATTGACTCTTTGCATCAACTTCATGTAATTATCAATAAAAACCTTTGACGCTTATGAAATGCTTGTAATTATACTTAAGTATTCCATAGTAACATCTGACAAAAATATCTAAAGACTCTGAAGCAGCAAACTTTGTGGAAATTTATATTTGTGTCATTCTCAAAACTTTTGGCCACGACTGTATATACCGCCTTGCAAACTCTTGCCTGCATCTAGCTGATCTAGGGTGTAATCATTAGTCCAACAGTTGCAAACGAGAGTTTCTATTGGACAAATTCAGGTATGTTTATCCCTGTTTCTGTCCGTTTGCTTCCGTTTAAGTAACATTTTAACAGAATCGGCGGAAAGAATACACCCCTGATCACACGCAAACACAATTCACTTTCATAGCAGCCACATAAAAAAAAGATCCCTTTGATCGTTATTTTCCTTCTCGCATCTACGTGCTCGCCTCTCACCTTTTCCCTTCGCTTGTGGACTTCAGTGCACAACACATCAGCTTTCTGTGACCAGACGAAAAAACCTTTCCAAGCCAAAACTTCATATCATAACCGCTAACCGCTATATACAGCCTACATCGTTGTCACCATATTAACGTCATAGTAACATAGCTACTAGAACAAACATGTTAGTAAACCCCCTACAATCATGCAGTACAGTCAGAAGCAAGCAGTTTAGCAGTTACCCTGGCGGGCCACGGTGGCAATAAATTAATAAAACCACTTGGAAGAGTTCCAGTGTTGGATAGCCATAGACAGCTAGCTAACATAGCATCCCTCTCTGTTTGAGCCGGGTGTTGCTAGTTAAGTAAGTGAAAAAAATATACAACAAAATATAGCTCGTTCTCTCTTGCTTCTCCATTTTTGAAGAAATTAAGTTCTTCAAAACTGTTCAATTATTGTCTTTATTTTTTTTGAGTCTACTCACCATATTTTATGCACTGTAGTGCTAGCTAGCTGTAGGTTATGATTTAAGTACTAGATTCATTCTCTGATCCTTTGATTGGGTATGTCAGTTCATGCTGCAAGAGCTCTGATATCTTAGAGGACGTCCTCCGGAAGTTGTCATAATTACTGTGTAAGGCTATGGAAGGGGGTAAGAACCACGAGCCTTCAAGGTTTTTTTATTGAAGTCAATGTGCTGTTGAGGCTACTGTAAAGCATTGCAAAACAGTGTGTTTTGATAAATTATTTGGTGACATGAATATATTTAGTATAGTTTTATCTAGAAATGTTTAAATTCAATTGATTAGACATGATTTGGAAAGGCACACAACTGTCTATATAAGGTCCCAGTGCATGTCAGAGCAAAAACCAAGCCATGAGTTTGAAATAATTGTCCGTAGAGCTCCAAGACAGGATTGTGTCGAGGCACAGATCTGGGGAAAGGTACCAAAACATTTCTGCAGCATTGCAGGTCCCCAAGAACACAATGGCCTCCATCATTCATAAATGGAAGAATTTTGCAACCACCAAGACTCTTCCTAGAGGTGGCCGTCCGGCCAAACTGAGAAATCAGGGAGGTGACCAAGAACCCGATGGTCACTCTGACAGAGTTCCAGAGTTTCTCTGTGGAGATGGGAGAACCTTCCAGAAACACAACCATCTCTGCAGCACTCCACTAATCATGCCTTTATGGTAGAGTGGCCAGACGGAAGCCACTCATCAGTAAAAAGCACATGACAGCCCGCCAAAAAGCACCAACAGTTTGCCAAAAGGCACCTAAAGACTCTCAGAGCATGAGAAACAAGATTCTCTGGTCTGATGAAACCAATATTGAATTATATGTCCTGAATGCCAAGCATCACGTCTGGAGGAAACCTGGCACCATCCCTATGGTGAAGCTTGGTGGTGGCAGCATTATGCTGTGTGGATGTTTTTCAGTGGTAGGGACTGGGAGACTTGTCAGGATCGAGGGAAAGATAAACGGAGCAAAGTAGAGAGAGATCCTTGATGCTCCAGAGCACTCAGGACCTCAGACTGGGGTGAAGGTTCACCTTTCAACAGGACAACGATCCTAAGCACACAGCCAAGACAATGTAGGAGTGGCTTCGGGACAAGTCTCTGATTGTCCTTGAGTGGCCCAGCCAGAGCCCGGACTTGAACCCGTTCGAACATCTCTAGAGAGACCTGAAAATATCTGTGCAGCAATGCTCCCCATCCAACCTGACAAAGCTTGAGAGGATCTGCAGAGAAGAATGGGAGAAACTCCCCAAATACAGGTGTTCCAAGCTTGCAGCGTCGCACCCAAGAAGACTTGAAACTGTAATCGCTGCCAAAGGTACTTCAACAAAGTGCTGAGTAAAAGGAAAAGGTCTGAATACTTATGTAAATGTGATTTAAAATTTTATTCCAAAATGTCTAAAAACCTGTTTTTGCTTTGTCAATATGGGATATTGTGTGTAGATTGAGGGGATTTTTTTCTCCCTCCATTTTAGAATAAGGCTGTAACGTAACAAAATGTGGAAAAAGTCAAGGGGTCTGAATACTTTCCGAACGCACTGTATTAGTGTCCCATCCCTGTAATTTATGCATCTCCAGGTCAACACCAAGTGCACATCGTTAATCTAATTAGGCTTCACAAAGATTAACTGGTTAGTCCTTATTTATCTTAGTCTGGGACCCTCTAATCTAGAACTAATTAATCTGAAGTTAAGCATTGTCTCAGAAATCTAGATAAATTTAAGTAGAATTAATGTTGTCTTTATTTATATTAAACTCTGTCTGGAAAACCGCCCATAGAGTTAAATTTTACACTGGGGCATACGCAAATAAGGTAGAATAAATTCTCAAGTTGAATTGTATGTTCACTCCACCTAAAATTTAAAGCTGAGGGAACATACAATTAAATTTGAGAATGTATGTTGGTGCAGCTACATATATGCCCAAATGTTGGGCAAACTCACAATCCTATTGCAGCTGGTTGTCACGATCGTCGACAGAATTGGACCAAGGCGCAGCGTGCAGGGTTGAGTGAAACATTTATTAAAATGCAACTCACCAAAACAAAAGAAAGAACACAACGACCGTAAAGCAGGTATGGCACACACAGGTACACACACAACTACAAACTTAAGTATATAATATCCCACAACAAGGTGGGGGACTAAACAACTTAAATAGGATTCCCAATTAGAAACAACTAACAGCTGCCTCTAATTGGGAACCCAAACCAAACCAACATAGAAAAACAACATAGAACCAAAAGACACCCCTGATCACGTCCTGACCAAAACCACCATAGAGCAGCCAAAAGGGCTATCTATGGCCAGGACGTGACAGTACCCCCCCCAAAGGCGCGGACTCCGACCGCGACCAAAAGTTCCTGGGGGGGTCTCTCGGGTGGGTCCTCGCCTTTGGCGGCGGCTCCGGTGCGGGCCGTACCGGCCGGAGAAGACGCACTGGAGGCCCGGTACGTGGAGCAAGAACAGTACGTACCAGGCTGGGACGACATCCTAGAGGCCTGGTGCGTGGGACAGGAACAGTCCGTGCCAGGCTGGGACGACACCCTAGAGGCCTGGTGCGTGAAGCAGGAACATTACGTGCCAGGCTGGGACGACACCCTAGCGGCCTGGTGCGTGGAACAGGAACAGTCCGTTCCGGTCTCTCGATGCGCACAGGGGGCCTGGTGCGCGGAGCAGGGACAGGACGTGCCGGGCTCTCGATGCGCACAGGGGACCTGATGCGTGGAGCAGGGACAGGACGTCCTGGGCTCTCGATGCGCACAGGGGACCTGATGCGTGGAGCAGGGACAGGACGTGCCGGGCTCTGGATGTGCACAGGGGACCTGATGCATGGAGCAGGGACAGGACGTGCCGGGCTCTCGATGCGCACAGGGGACCTGATGCGTGGAGCAGGGACAGGACGTGCCGGGCTCTCGATGCGCACAGGGGACCTGATGCGTGGAGCAGGGACAGGCCGTTCCGTGCCGGGCTCTGAAGACGCACAGGGAGCCTGGTACGTGGAGCAGGAACAGGT
>QNTS01000530.1:290566-345299 GCA_003317085.1 Hucho hucho
GGGGACCTGATGCGTGGAGCAGGGACAGGACGTGCCGGGCTCTCGATGCGCACAGGGGACCTGATGCGTGGAGCAGGGACAGGACGTGCCGGGCTCTCGATGCGCACAGGGGACCTGATGCGTGGAGCAGGGACAGGACGTGCCGGGCTCTCGATGCGCACAGGGGACCTGATGCGTGGAGCAGGGACAGGACGTGCCGGGCTCTCGATGCGCACAGGGGACCTGATGCGTGGAGCAGGGACAGGCCGTGCCAGGCTCTGAAGGCGCACAGGGGACCTGGTGCGTGGAGCAGGGACAGGTCGTGCCGGGCTCTGAAGGCGCACAGGGAACCTGGTGCGTGGAGCAGGGACAGGCCGTGCCGGGCTCTGAAGGCGCACAGGGGGCCTGGTGCGTGGAGCAGGGACAGGACGTGCCGGGCTCTCGATGCGCACAGGGGACCTGATGCGTGGAGCAGGGACAGGCCGTGCCAGGCTCTGAAGGCGCACAGGGAGCCTGGTGCGTGGAGCAGGAACAGGCCGTGCCGGGCTCTGAAGGCGCACAGGGAACCTGGTGCGTGGTGCAGGGACAGGACGTTCTGGGCTCGCGATGCGCACAGGGGGCCTGGTGCGCGGAGCAGGAACAGTCCGTACCGGTCTCTGAATGAGCACTGGAGACACCGTGCGCTTCACTACATGACCCGGTGCCTGACCAGTGCCACGCTCACTCCGGTAAGCACGGGGAGTTGGCTCAGGTCTCCAACCTGACTCAGCCAACCTCCCCGTGTGCCCCCCCCCCCAAATATTTTTGGGGGCTGCCTCTCGGGCTTCCTCGCCAGCCGTGTTCCCTCGTACTTCTTCCGCTCAGCAATCGCTAACACCACACCTTCCCTGGGACGGCGATACTCCCCAGCCTTCCTCCAGGGTCCTTTTCCAGCCATGATTTCCTCCCAGGTCCAGAACTCTCGGTTATCTGCTTGGTCCTTGTTTGGTGGGATATTCTGTCACGATCGTCAACAGAATTGGACCAAGGCGCAGCGTGCAGGGTTGAGTGAAACATATTTATTAAAATGCAACTCACCAAAACAAAAGAAAGAACACAATGACCGTAACGCAGGTATGGCACACACATGAACACACAACTACAAACTTAAGTATATAATATCCCACAACACAGGTGGGGGACTAAACAACCTAAATAGGATTCCCAATTAGAGACAACGACTAACAGCTGCCTCTAATTGGGAACCCAAACCAACATAGAAAAACAACATAGAACCAAAACACACCCCTGATCACGTCCTGACCAAAACCACCATAGAGCAGCCAAAAGGGCTATCTATGGCCAGGACGTGACACTGGTTGCCTTAGAATTGTACGTTAAATCAACTTTAATGTTATTTTGTTGAGAAAATGCACAATCCTATTGCAGCTGGTTGACTTAAAATGTGTACATTGAATCAACTTATTTTTTTGTGCATCCATGCTGGCTTTTGCGGGTTACCTGAGACATGAAACAAATAAGTGAGCAGGGCATACAGGCTGTGGCAAATGCATTAATGCTCAATTTGCCTAACTGGATAATGGAAACACTTCAACCACATCATTTTTATTCAGGTTTCTGGTGCCACATCATTACGTCCAATTCTTTTTAAATCGACATTTCCCAATAAGAAACCCAAAATCGTCACTCAACATAAAAAGGGAACTAACACATGAGCCACTGACAACCAAAATGAAACAGGTGGGGTTTTATAATGGGTTCTGAAAGGCATCCATGGGAGTGGTTACTGACTGGGTGCTGCTAATCTTACCACCCACCATGGACGCCCACTAGATTTGCCTCATATCAGACAAACTAAAGGAAAACAAAACCCCTTAGGTTCTATAAACAAATGTTTTATTTTACCTTAATTTCACTAGGCAAGTCAGTTAAGAACACATTTTTATTTACAATGACTGCCTACACCGGCCAAACCCTAACCCTGAGCCAATTGTGCGCCACCCTATGGGACTTCCAATCACAGCTGGTTGTGTTACAGCCTGGGATTGAACCAGGGTCTGCAGTGACACCTCTAGCACTGAGATGCAGCACACTTGGGAGCACTACACTACACTACACCTGTCTGTCCAATGCGTGTACATATCTTGCCCACTCCATAGCAAGCTGCTCTATCCATTGGTGAAGTAATTAAATGTGGAGCTAAAATAAAAATAAATGATTTCAGAGGTTTAAAAAGGAACAGAAAAGGATCATTATAAACCGCAGTGGTGGAAAAGGTGCCCAATTGTCATACTTGAGTAAAAGTAAAGATAACCTAATAGAAAATGACTCAAGTAAAAGTGAAAGTCACCTAGTAAAATACTACTTGAGTAAAACTCTAAAAGTATTTTATTTTAAATATACTTACGTATCAAAAGTAAAAGTATAAATCATTTGAAATTCCTTATATTAAGCATACCACACAGCACAAGTTTATTTTTTATTTTTTATTTGACGGATCGCTGGTCACCTTAGCAGCACCAACCCGTAGCACGCGCTCCAGCAGGTATATCTCACTGGTTACTCCCAAAGCCAATTCCTCCTTTGGCCGACTCTCCTTCCAGTTCTCTGCTGCCAATGACTGGAACGAACTACAAAAATCTCTGAAACTGGAGACACTTATCTCCCTCACCAGCTTTAAGCACCAGCTGTCAGAGCAGTTCACAGACCCCTGCACCTGTACATAGCCCATCTGTACTTAGCCCAACCAACTACCTCATCCCCTACCGTATTTATTTATTTATCTTGTTCATTTCCACCCCAGTTTTTCTACATTGCACATTCATCTACTGCACATCTACCATTCCAGTGTTTAAATGCTATATTGTAATTACTTTGCCACCATGGCCTATTTATCGCCTTACCTTCCTTATCCTACCTCATTTTCACTCTTTGTATATAGATTTGTTTTTTCTACTGTATTATTGACTGTATGTTTGTTTTACTCCATGTGTAACTCTGTGTTGTTGTATGTGTCGAACTGCTTTGCTTTATCTTGGCCAGGTCGCAGTTGTAAATGAGAACTTGTTCTCAACTTGCCTACTTGGTTAAATAAAGGTCAAATAAAATAAAAAATAGCCAGGATCACACCAACATTCAGACATCATTTACAAAAGAAGCATTTGTGTTTAGTGAATATGCCAGATCAGAGGCAGTTGGGATGACCAGGGATGTTCTCTTGATAAGTACTTGAATTGGAACATTTTCATTTCCTGCTAAGCATTTAAAATGTAACAAGTACTTTTGAGTGTCAGGGAAAATGTATGGAGTAAAAAGTGCATTATTTTCTTTAGGAATATTGTGGAGTAAAGGTTGTCACAAAATATAAACAGTAAAGTACAGATAGCCCCCAAAAATGACTTAAGTAGTACTTTAAAGTATATTTACTTAAGTACTTTACACCTCGAACCGATTCAGAACTTTATTTTACTCCTGCCTGTAACATTGACGCAAGACAGTTCAAAGGACCCCCCCCCCCAGACACCCACACATTACCCCAGACCAGTAATTATCTACAATTACACTCACTTAGTCCCTTTGCATATATTGGCTTCCATTACAATTTCAGTGCGTCATTGGAATGTGTTGATTTAAAATTCTTGGCTCACCTCTACCCGATCCATAAGGACAATCAAGGAATTTGACGGGGAGACTTGTATTCCCTGGAACAGCAATAGGACTGGCCATATCCATCAGCCTGGCTTCTTTGAGAGTGCTTCTGTATAGAACTCCAATGCCATCAGCTCAATCTCTTCAATACAACTTCTCCAATGCCATCAGCTCAATCTCTTCAATACAACTTCTCCAATGCCATCAGCTCAATCTCTTCAATACAACTTCTCCAATGCCATCAGCTCAATCTCTTCAATACAACTTAACACGTAGTGCTGCTCATTAATGATTTGTCTTAAATAGATGCCCTCTGAAGCTACTAAAATCTATGTGACCATTGGCGGGTATTTGAGATGACCTATCCAAAGAACAAAATAAGCACTGAAAACAAACGGAAATCTAAAGGTGAACCTTCAAAGCAACATCACGCGTCACGTAAACCATTCTAGTTACAGTCACATGCTTTCAATTGGAAAAACATTTCAACAACACCTTGCCTGCATATTATCATAAAGTAGCCTGAAGCAGGACATGAAAAACAGCCAATGTCCTAGACATGATCAAATAAAGATAAGCTCTGTGCCAGCACCTGTGGATCAGTCCAACATTTGAGCGGTTGAAAGTGGTCCTGAGAAGCTGGTGATTGCTTTGAAGTGGAGAAGATAGCAGGTTTGTTTTCAGGCCGCTACATCGATAAACTTTACTGAGTCAAGATGCACTCTACTGTTGGTAAAATGCATGTACACAGATAACAAGGAAATGTACTGTACTTGGCAAGGTAGAGTGGATACATGTGCAGTGAATCATTTGAATGATTTAGAGCATCTCTAGAATATATTCACTAATATATAGAAAGCGCATGACTCGCTCTTTGTAATATGCCCAGAGTTTTTCCTGCATGTGGCATGACAAAGTAAGATATATTATATTATACATACTGTAATATATTATACATGATTTAATTTATTTCAAGACATTTGTCAAGTAAAAAAAAAACACAAAAAAGTAAGGACAAATTGCCAGATGTCTAAAATTACAATAACGTAGTCTCCTCAATACTCTGTCATTATTTACAATCCACAAGGGGAATGTTGTGAAGTCCTATTACTTGGAACATAACTGCTGATAACTCCATTGAATGAGAATGATGAAAAGGACTGATGAGCCTGAGTCTTTACTTCACATAAAGAGAGGAAAGTGTATGTTTTGACCATTACAGTTTGCAAATCAATGACAGCTGAGCACAAAGTGGAGCGTGTACTCTGACCTCCTGATGATCTTGTATTGCCAGGAGTGCAGAACCATAGAAGCATTCATGGCCCTGTTTCGGAAGAATGTAACATTTTGATCTAGGACAAATTGGACAATGTAAGGAATACTTATATGTATTTTCTGTATTCATCATACTGCCGTTCTGACGTTGATGCACTGAACCAAACTAAGGACATCATGGGTGAAATCTACCTCAAAACATTGATGTAGAAAATCACTGATCCATATCTTATTGAACAAATATCTATACATTAGAACTATCAGAGCATTTTAAGTTTGACATTGAAATAACGACGTATCCATATGGCAAACAGGAATGCACTGGCTTTACAATGTACTCTTTAGGCATGACGCTTCCCCTTCGATTTTCCTCTTCTTTTCTTCCCCAAATCACTGTGGCGTAATTTAGAAGAGAAGTGTATCCTCCCAGTAAAAGGCACTGTGTGATCCCCAGAATGAGAAATATGGAGGAGTTTATTTCCCCAGTGGCCACACACACGGACTCCTCCCCGCCGTCCCTGGCACAGAGCCTAAGAGGAGAATCCTCCGACCCCAAAATGAAAACGTCCTCCATGACATACAGAAACATTAAAACCATAGCATCGCTACTATTGCACAACCAAACCTTTGGCTTTGACATGTCGCTGGAGGGAAGAGGTCCGTCAGAACTGTAGGCTACAGCACCCACATATATTTGGGTGTTGTGGGGGTAAAACGGAATATCTTCACCCTGCATACTCTCCACTAAATACAAGTCATGCACACAAACAGTAGGGAGTCTGGAACTACAAAATCAATAATTTTCCCTAAAGCATTTGTAAACCAAAAACAAATTATTATTGAATTTGGGACTGCAACACAGTCATCACTCATTTGGATCCTTTGTTAACGAGATTAATAAGAGAATTCTGAAAAGATGCAATACTCCCTCTGCAATGACATGACTGAGTCATGGTGTTTCTATTACGTTTGGTTCGGGTGCAAGGCTCCATGGATGTGATAGGCCTATACGTTCTGTGACAAACTAACAAACATTGTTTATGACACTATCTACAGTGCTGTATTTGAGATCATTTCTTAGTTAGCACTAAATTTGATTGACCTCATGATTAACCGTTTCCAGCTAGAGCGGAATGTTCCATTTCTTGCTGGATGATAACCTCTGTGTGCATTAATGAGTATAATTTGCTTGTGTAAAACTATATATGAAAACATGATACATATTTAGAAAGTTGAAAACAGCCCTTTCAAATGATATGACATACAATAGCACACCATAAATGAAATTTTAGCACCCCATTATTGAAATTATAATCAGTCAAGAATTAACACCTGTGAAAATGTGTATCTTATACAAAGATTTAAAAAAATTCCCCAAACGACTGCCATATACACAACTTTCTAATGGAGATGGAGAAACACTTAGAAATACCTTTTACAGTGAACAGGTTAAAGCTGTTTTAGTGACAGATGGTATTTACAACATTCTTCTAAGGGATATTGTCATCAAAAGTTATCTGGCATTACATAATATGATAAGAATAAGGCATATAATAACAATAATTGGCTTTTACAACTTACATTTATTCTGCACATCCATTCCACTAGGCCAACATTATTTTAGTCTTTACAAGTCCTTTACATTGCCAAGGCAATGAGGCAGGCTGGCATGCAGTATGTATGGGATAAGGAATGAAAAACATACAAGGGTGGGGAACATGCAGGAGAGGGTCGTGGAGGAGCCATGACGGGGAAAGAGGAGTCGGCTACCTTGGAGTAGCTGTGGTGGACTTGGAAGCAGGTGTGCAGCCGGTGGCTGGTTGGAGTAGGAGGCAGGGCCAGTGGAGGAGTACCAGAAGGAGGGGGCACCAGAAGGAGGTGAGGAGGGGGGGAAGAAGGGGAGAGGCGAGGGTGTAGGTGGTCTGGGAGCAATGCTCGGCAGTGTCATAGATCTAGAGGGGGGGTACATGAATCAGTTGCCATGGCATCAAGCATACTGTATTTCTAAAACCTTCCTAAACCAGCCTTATCTTGCGAGCTCACATTCTATTTCACTGCAAGTTTAACGAGGGTATTATTTCTATTCTATTCAACATCCGTATAGAGTATCTTTAATATTTGCATCATGTGTTACTGACCCATCTCCTCGTGGAATGCCTTCCTCAGGATCTCAGTCTGCTTGACAGCCAGTAATTCTCCCACGACCCATCTCCTCTGTCAGCTCAGTGTAGGCCAACGCCAGGTTTACCCTGCACTGGAGGAACAGTTTATCTTTTAATGAATGCCAGGGCTGCGTTTCAAATGGCACCCTATTCCTTAGACAGGGCATCTGTGAAAACATAGTTACTTTTACTAGTGTTTATGTCCGCAATAATTCAAACTAACTGGAATGCCACAGCCTAAAGCAATTTTGGTGTTCCTTATGATGCAGAACCGCTAGCCCTCACATTCAGGTGCTACACAAACAAATCGCATCCTATTCTCCTTCCTATCTTTACTATAACAAAGCCAATGATTTCTAGAGTAGTCCTCCAGTACATTGAAGTTTCACTCTTTCTGTTCTGATAATGTCAAGCTGTGGGTAACTGGTGAAAAGGAGTCAGGCGCAGGAGAGCAGAGATGCGTGGACAAGGTATTTTAATAACGAAGCACCAGTACAAACAATAATACTCAGGTGCGGGAAAATACCGGTCACACGAATAAACGGGGGTTATACAAAACCCGGCAACAAAATAACCAGACGTCAGTAACTGCCTGAACAATCAAACAAACACGCACACAAACATGGGGGTAACAGAGCGTTAAATAATGAACATGTAATTGGGGAATTGAAACCAGGTGTGAAAAAAACAAAGACAAAACAAATGGAAAATGAAAAGTGGATCG
Organism: Hucho hucho; assembly: GCA_003317085.1. Taxonomy (NCBI): domain Eukaryota; kingdom Metazoa; phylum Chordata; class Actinopteri; order Salmoniformes; family Salmonidae; genus Hucho; species Hucho hucho. Next base: position 298,355 of record QNTS01000530.1, read on the forward strand.
GCGATGGCTAGAAAGCCGGTGACGTCGACCGCCGAACGCCGCCCGAACAAGGAGAGGGACTGACTTTGGCGGAAGTCGTGACAGATAAATTGCCAAATATTAACTTGGTCTGCGACCTGTTTGTGTCATAATGCCAACTCCTATGGTAAAGTCACAGTACAGTGTGAACCCCTTTAAACTCCACCCAACATTGAATGGATCGGACCCCGTTTCCCCACCTCCCACAGTAGACTGTACGACTTCCCAGACTGCCTCCCCCTTACTCCCTCAGGTAAGTATATATATACATTTATATTATATGACCTTCATTTAACTAGGCAAGTCAGTTAAGAACAAATTCTTATTCATAACAACAGCCTACTTGTAAAGCCCCCCCGGCCAAACCCTCCCCTAACCCAGATGACGCTGGGCCAATTGTGCGCCGCCCTATGGGACTCCCGATCACAGCTGGTTGTGATACAGCCCGGGATCAAACCCAAGTCTGTAGTGACGCCTCTAACACAGCAGTGCAGTGCCTTAGACCACTGCGCCACTCTGGAGGCATTGTGAAAGTGACACACTGAAAGTGGCACTGCAACAATATAGTTATTCTAAGGCAAGGCACTGCAAACAATATGATAAAAGGCACTACGATCTCACTCTGGTATAAATCGTACACAATGTGTAATGGAGGATGGTTGTAAATCCATAGAGTTGTGCTCAGCTGTTCAGCAAGGTTCTGTTTTGGGCCCACTGTTGTTCATTTTGTATATCAACAACATTGGGGATCATATTGAAACAGCGGATGTTCATTTTTATGCAGATGATACTGTTCTTCATTCAAGTGGCAGCAGTTTATCTTTCGCTTTTGAAAATGCCCAAAGACCATTTAACACCATACAACAGAATCTGTATGATTTGAAGTTGGTTCTGAGTTTGGGTAAAACAAAATGCATGGTATTTTCAAATGCCAGGCATGTTACTAATCATGTCATTGCTACATTGGATGGACATACTATAGAGCAAGTCAAAGTGTACAAATATTTGGGAGTTGTGGGTGGATGACAAGCTGAGCTTCACTGTTCATGTGGAGAACTTGATAAGGAAGCTCAAGCTGAGAATAGGTTTTTGTTACCGGCATAAGGCTTGTTTTTCTCTGGAGGCCAGGAAGGAGCTGGTACGATGTAAATTACTGACGGATTTAGATTTTGTGATGTTATATATATGCAGGCCTCAGCCACTACCCTGAGAGCACTTGATTCAGTATATCATGTGGCCCTCAGGTTCATTACCAATCAAAAACGTCTAACACATCATTGTGATCTCTACAGCGCTGTTGGCTGGTCGTCATTGACCTTGCGTAGGCTTAAACACTGGTATACACTGATTTATAAGGCCATATTGGGTAAAATGCCACTTTCTCTGTTCTTTTTTAATCAGGTCAGTAAATAAATATAAATTACGTTCTCATTCTCATTTGCTTTTAACAGTACCAAGAATTAGAACAGGTCATGGTAGAAATAGTTTTAGTTACTCAGCTCCGTGGTCCTGGAATTCTCTCCTGAATATAAAAAAATGTAATGATCTAGTCACGTTGGTGGAGTTTAAACACTTGGTCGATGTAAATATCATAGAAGAGTGTAATTGTCCTTAGGACAGCTGTTTTTTAGTTATGACATTTCTGTTTTCTTATCTCAATGAGAAAAATCTGTATAAATAAAGCTTAAATAAATGACTATTATCCTTTTATCTTTATTCTCCCATAGAAAGTAAAATGCAGGCTATGTACGCAAAGCCCACAATTGCGCACTTAAAAACTAAATAATCCAGCTCTTTGTTGGACAACTGTATCAAAATTAATTAATTAACTGAATCCCAAGGTGGAATGTACAAGAAATGTAATAAGGTCAACTGAACATGTAACCGATAAACTCTTAAAAATCTAGTGAATAAATGGAGCCACTCACTTTGTCTCTACCGGTGCCCAGAGCAGAGTGATGTTGCATCAATGTCACAAGTCATTATAAACAGTGTGGTTCGAGCCCTGAATGCTGATTGGCTTATAGCTGTGGCATATCAGACCGTATACTACGGGTACGACAAAACATTTATTTTAACTTCTTCGGGATCTGTGTCCCTTCCACGGGACGGTTGAGCTAACGCAGGCTAATGCGATTAGCATGAGGTTGTAAGTAACAAGAAGATTTCCCAGGACATAGACATATCTGATATGGGCAGAAAGGTAAAATTCTTGTTAATCTAACTGCACTGTCCATTTTACAGTAGCTATTACAGTGAAATAATATGTTGGTAACCAGTTTATAATAGCAATAAGGCACCTCAGGGGCTTGTGATATAAGGCCAATATACCACGGCTAAGGGTTGTGTCCAGACACTCTGCATTGCGTTGCGCATAGGAACAGCCTTTAGCCGAGATATATTGGCCATATACCAGGGAAACATTACCATATACCATAGAAACATTACCCCAGGTAAATTGTTAGAAAACATCAATAATCTACAAATGAGAAATCTCCTGGTAATGATGGATTCTCATGGGAATTTTCTAGACGCTTTGGTCCCAAATGATTAAAGCCTGTTACTCATTCTCAAGGTAGCTCTAGAGAAAAATGTGCTTCCCCAGTCACTACGTTTGGCTACAATCACACTACTTAAAATTAGGATCTATTGTGTGGATCCGTCCACCCAGTATCACTCTTGAATGCACATTACAAAATCATTGCTAAGTATTGGCTTTTCGCATAGAAACAGTAATACAAAAGCTGATTTCACTCAGATCAAACAGGGTTCATACGGAACAGGGTTCTCCGCTGTTTTTAGATCGAATCCCCGAGGTGACAATGTAAAAATCTGTCGTTCTGCCCCTGAACAAGGCAGTTAACCCACTGTTCCTAGGCTGTCATTGTAAATAAGAATTTGTTCTTAACTGACTTGACTAGTTAAATAAAGGTAAGATAAAACACCAAGAACTTGAATGCTCCAAGAGTGGCAGTATCAATAGATGCTGAAAAATCATTTGATAGGGTTGAATGGGCATATTTGGTGGCTGTCTTAAAAAAGTGTGGCTTTAGTTCAGTATTTATTTCCTGGATTGAGCTATTATACAAATCCCCCAAAGCATCTATACAAATAAATGGACAAATCTCTGAACCATTTAACAGGATTAGAGTTTCCAAAATCCTTCTGTGGATCATATCTTTGGCCACAACGCAACGAGCTGCTCTATATTTGGTGTACGTGCTGCCCAAATTCCAGCCTTCTAACTGTAAGTGCTTTTGATAAAACTTAATCCATAGCTATTCTTTTTAGAAGCTATTGATCCTCTGTAGCTAAATTTTGCTCTCTGGTGTAGTATTTTGAATTATTGAATTTATGTCTGTTCAGACAGCAGTAATATAATTTTTGGGGAAATATATACTGTATATATTTTTTGCCTAATTTTGACAAAATTATTTCAATTTATAAGGGGGTTCTGCAGCACCCCCAATAACCCTACTTCCAACAGCTTCAAGAGGCAAACTTTGCATTGTTATGACAGTGCTATTTTTCAAACTTCAGATTTTATGATGTTTTTTTGAGGGAACAGATGCCAGGCCATAATATACTATCTTTGTCCTCACTGGGTTCCGTCCCTGACACTGTTGCATGCTGCCATCTGCACTAATATCCTCCAACTTGAAAGATTCATGCTTGTCAGAGCAGCAAGGAGGGGTCGGGTGCTGCTTGGAATAAAATGAAAAACCCTTAAAGCTGGAATCCTTAATGGTGAATCAGCCACATTTGTTTGCGATATTACAACAACATGGGGGCCGTTAAGCTAGTGGTTAAGAGCGTTGGGCCAATAACTGAAAGGCCACTGGTTTGAATCCCTTAGCCGACTAGGTGAAAAATCTGTTGATGTGCCCTTGAGCAAGGCACTTAACCCTAGTCGCTCTGGATTACTAAATGTCTGCTAAATGACAAAAAAACAACAAAGAACTTAAAACAATCACTGTTTTTTCCCCTTGGATATCCTTGCACATGCGATAGAAGAGCACAATATGTACTGCAATTTGTTTGGCCCTGTCCGGGGGTATCGTCGGACGGGGCCACAGTGTCTCCCAACCCCTCCTGTCTCAGCCTCCAGTATTTATGCTGCAATAGTTTATGTGTCGGGGGACTAGGGTCAGTCTATTATATCTGGATTATTTATCCTGTTTTATCCGGTGTTCTGTGTGAATATAAGTACGCTCTCTCTAATTCTCTCTCTCTTTTTCTCTCGTTTTCTCTCTTTCTTTCTCTCCTTCTTTCTTCCTTTCTCTCTCTCGGAGGACCTGAGCCCTAGGACCATGCCTCAGGACTACCTGGCCTGATGACCTCTTGCTGTCCCCAGTCTTGCTGCTACTCCAGTTTCAACTCTTCTACCTGCAGTTATGGAACCCTGACCTGTTCACCGGACGTTTTCAACTCTCTAGAGACAGCAGGAGTGGTAGAGATACTCTGAATGATCAGCTATGAAAAGCCAGCTGACATTTACTCCTGAGGTGCTGACCTGTTGCACCCTCTACAACAACTGTGATTATTATTATTTGACCCTGCTGATCATCTATGAACATTTGAACATCTTGGTCATGTTCTGTTATAATCTCCACCTGACACAGCCAGAAGAGGACTGGCCACCCCTCATAGCCTGGTTCCTCTTTAGGTTTCTTCCTAGGTTCTGGCCTTTCTAGGGAGTTTTTCCTAGCCACTGTGCTTCTACACCTGCATTGCTTGCTGTTTGGGGTTTTAGGCTGGGTTTCTGTACAGCACTTTGTGACACCAGCTGATGTAAGAAGGGCTTTATAAATACATTTTACCATGCTGCTCAGCTCGGCAACAAAAATAATAACAACGGTGGTAGGCGGTCAGTGGCACTGTTTCCCCCACTGCGGATTCCATCTTCAAAGAAAAAGTACGAGGTTTGCCAGTGATCAATAAGGAGGAAATGAAATTCAATTTCCCCTGGGGATGTTTTTGTGTGTGGCTTTTGTTGATTAACTTGCATCCTAGCCATACAGCAACTACTGTAAGTCAAAATACCTTCACAGTGTGAATAGGAAGCACACACATCATGCCTCTGATGTGAGACGATTCTGCATGTCTCTGTCAACCCCATGGAAATATCTGGCTTAGTTTAGATTGGCGCCGCTATATATAGGTTTCCCTAAAAGCTAAAAAACACTAGCCACTATCGATGATCTGTCAACACATGTTACTCATCACACATGACTCAGCGAAGCTGCGCTGGTGGTGTGCATGCACAGAGGGAGATGACAAAAAGGGTTCTACGTGGAACTAAAAATGGTTCTCCTTGGAACCAAGAAGGTTTCTCCTATGGGGACAGTCGAAGAACACTTTTGGAGAAAAGAAATTCTAAGAGTGTACAGCATTGTGGGAGCTCAGTATGATCCAGCAGCATAGAGGACACAGACGGGTGATCAAACCACAGGACTGTTAGGAGGAGGAGAGGAAGTTTAAGAGGAGGGGAAGGAAGGATGGTGCTTCTAAAGGGGTTAACAATATATTAAGACATCTCTGAGAACTGCATCTCCACAGTTGTCTGATCAAGGAGAACACCACTAAATCATCTGCAAATTTCACTGGTAAACATAAACAGAATGCTTCACATCGTAAAATCCCCATGCATAAATCATTGGGAGATAACTTATGGAAATTCTGCAGAACGTCAAAGTCCAAATAATAATTTGATTTCAATGACACACTTGCATTCTCCTCATGGTCATACATACCGCCTATCTCGGTCTCTGACTCTCTCTCTTTTGTCATCAATTGATGAGGCCTGTTGAGTGAGTGAATTTGTGTTGTATTGTGTTGTTCTCTGTGGCTTTAAATAGGACTGTAGGCTCAGGTGACTGTCGATGCAACAGATTAAACCCACAGCCATGGTTTACTTCCCACTATCTGCAATACCCGAGGACTTTCAAGTCTTCTCTCCTCAGGATGAGAAAATAGATAATTTGATCCATATCATGGATGGGTCGGCTGTGTATGCATGTTTGACTACCAACACTGGTTGTGATGCTTCCTGTGTATGGTGACACTGATGACTCTATTTTAGTCAATGATAAGAGCTTCAAATTGAGAGAAAGGCACTCAGGCATTCTTCTGACACATGTCCAAACAACACTAATTATTGTACACTGATAATTTTAGCATTAAATAGAAATTCAGTGTAGTTAGTTACATTTCTTTATTAGCATGAATGAATCATAAACTCAGAGTACAGAGACTAATATTAACCAGAGAATCTAATTGAAAATGTGTTTGCGAAATTAAATTGTTTTCACATTCCTTTAATGTGGAGGTCCCTGTGGGAATTAGGGGGGAATTATATCTTCAAATCAACTGAATTACAATAATTCAACATATATTATATAGAGAGAGTAAATTGAATTAGCTTAAAGGGGAAATCTGGAAGTCTCGGCCACTGTTTCGGTAAAAAGCTGAGGGACGGGGGTGGAGAAATGTAACAACTCATAGACAGAGCTGTAAGGTCTACACCTGTTGCATTTGGCGCATGTGACTAATACAATTGGATTTGATTTGATTTTGATTTTGGATGCAAGGACATTCCATGATATCAAAATTATAGTTTTAATCATAAAACTAGTTTTACAGTGTTTACAATTACTTTGTTTACAAACATTGGAGCTTATTTTGAGTGTTGTAAAGTACTTAAGTAAAAAGTAGTTTTTTGGGGTATCTCTACTTTACTTTACTATTTATATTTTTCACAACTTTTACTTTTACTTCACTACATTCCTAAAGGAAATAATGTACTTTCTACTCCATACATGTTCCCCTGACACCCAAAAGTACTCGTTACATTTTGAATGCTTAGCAGGACAGGACAATTGTCTAATTCACGCAGTTAAAGAGAAAATCTCTGATCATCCCTACTGCATATGATCTGGCAGACTCACTAAACACAAATGCTTTGTTTGTAAATTATGTCTGAGTGTTGGAGTGTGCCCCTGTCTATCCGTACATTTTTAAAACAAGACAATTGGTCTGTCTGGTTTGCTTAATATAAGTAATTTGAAATTATTTATACTTTTACTTTTACTTTTGATACTTAAGTATATTTTAGCAATTACATTTACTTTTTATACTTAAGTATATTTAAAGCCAAATACTTTTCTTACTTTTACTCAAGTAGGATTTTACTGGGTGACTTTCACTTTTACTTAAGTCATTTTCCATTAAGGTATCTTTACTTTTACTCAAGCATGAAAATGTGGTATTTTTTCCACCACTGATTATTTTTTAGGTTCTGATGGGGTACGACCATTGACCTAAGTTGATTAGGCATTTATAATTGATAATCTTCAAGAATCAATGTGTACATATCAGTCCAAAACTGGATGTAGCTACTGCAGATTGCCCCTTTAAAGCTACTTGAACACAGAGCATATGTCATGGGGCTAATATGGTATAGGCTCTACAGGCATGAGATAGACTTGATTTATGTTCCAAAATTAACTAGCCAAAAAAGACAATTAAACATAGCTATGTTCCATTAAGATTAAATCATCAAACCAGAGGGCATTACAATACCACTAGTTTGGCTGAGCAGCACACAGAAAATAATCAAACTGTCATGGTTTTAATGAGACTCTGTAACAGACTGGCTCATTGCTGCTAACATAAGTGATGTCATCACTGTGTTGTCCATAGAAAAAGAATGAACAGAACCTCCACATTCAAGTCAATGATGGCATATTACAGTGTGTGGACTGGCAGCCATTGAGAGTGTACCCATAGATATGGTAAAGAGATCAATGGAACTTGACCAAAACAATGGAAATGCCATGGAAACGTGTGGGGTAAAGATCCAAAATCTCATAATTGCTGCCCAGCAAAATTTGCCTACTTATAGGCTATTGTTTATATGTGTATTTCACACTATGTTGAGATAAACATCAGAGTATAATGGTTGTATGGATGTCAACCCCAATACATGTTCACGTCATCAACTGCACTACAGTTAAAAACTACTTTCACTACCACCACCGATGTCCCTATTCTAGATATGCTACCAGCTTATATGAACAGGAGTTAGCATTTAGCAGTCACTTCTTCTAAACCTGAAAAGGGACTACTTCTAAATGTTATGCAGCGAAAACAGACAAATATATCCAAATCAGACTTTAGTAAAAACATTGTGGGACTATTGCAATAAATCAACCATGATGGATTTGACGAATATCCACTTTGTTAGATCAAATTTGTTGAATGTGCGCCAATCCCCCACGGTCTGTGTTCCATTGACCTCTTTACCACATCTATAGGAGCAAAGCATTCCATTGCATGAGCCACATCAGTTAATATAATTTTAATGAATATTCTACATTACCATGGAAATTATTGCATCACAATACCAGGAGTGTACCCATGAGTTTACCAGTCAAATTGACAGGATTAGAGGTTCCAAGCCCATTCTTTTCATTCTATTTCTATGGTGATGTCGTGCATAATGAACAAGAAATTACATCACCAAGAAGACCACCAGGTTTACCAAGCAAAAGGATCTCTTGAGATGTGCAGGAGGGTTGAGAGCATGGGCGCATGCACGGGTGGGCTTGGGTGGGCCCAAAAATGTAAAGCTCTAATTGTCAGTGATCCAAACAGGACATTATTTGTATTTTTTACCTGAACACAGTACTGTGTACTGGCACCTCAAATTCTCTTCTGCTTGAGTTCTTGCACCTCGGATTGAATATTAGAACAAAAGTATTGATTTGTTCCTGCAACCTAAATATGAACAGCTTTTTCAGTCCAAGTCAAGCACTGGCCTAAACATGCATACACCATCAGATAGAATTAATAACAAGTAGTAGGGAGGGGTGGGAAAGGAAAAGGGTTATACAGTGCATTTGGAAAGCATTCAGACCCAATTACTTTTTCCACATTTTCTTACGTTACAGCCTTATTCTAAAATGAATTAAATGCATTTTTTTTTCTCATCAATCTACACACAATACCCAATAATGACAAAGTGAAAACAGGTTTTTACGAATTTTCTGCAAATGAATAAAAATAAACTGAAACATCACATTTACATAAGTATTCAGACTCTTTACTCTGTACTTTGTTGAAGCACCTTTGGCAGAAATTGCAGCCTTGAGTCTTCTTGGTTATGATGCTAAAAGCTTGAAACACCTGTATTTGGGGAGTTTCTCTCATTCTTCTCTGCAGATCCTCTCAAGTTCTGTCAGGTTGGATGGGGAGCGTTGCTGCACAGCTATTTTCAGGTCTCTCCAGAGATATTAGATCGGGTTCAAGTCCGGGCTCTGGCTGGGCCAATCAAGGACATTCAGAGATTTGTCCCGAAGCCACTCCTGCATTGTGTTGGCTGTGTGCTTAGGGTCTTTGTCCTGTTTTTTGTCCTGTCTTTGTCCTGAAGGTGAACCTTTGTCCCAGGCTGAGGTCCTGAGTGCTCTGGAGCAGGTTTTCATCAAGGATCTCTCTGTACTGAGCCCTACATGTTTTTTTGTCTGTTTTGCATGTTATTTTGGCATTAATACGTGTCACAAATCAGTTTGCAAACAATGTAAAAAATTATAATCATTGGGTTAATAAAGCCGCATACAAACATGGCCTCTTTTTTGTTTCTTGAGTAAGGCATCTCCAAAACTGGCAGCTTCATTAAATAGTACCCGCAAAACACCAGTCTCAACGTCAATAGGGAAGAGGCGATTCCAGGATGCAAAGAAAAAGCCATATTAAGATGGGCAAAAGAACACAGACACTGGACAGATGAACTCTGCCTAAAAGGCCAGCATCCCAGAGTTGCCTCTTCACTGTTGACATTGAGACTGGTGTTTTGCGGGTACTATTTAATGAAGCTGCCAGTTTAGGACTTGTGAGGTGTCTGTTTCTCAAACTAGACACTCTAATGTACTTGTCCTCATCCTCAGTTGTGCACCGGAACCTCCCACTCATCTTTCTATTCTGGTTAGAGACAGTTTGAGCTGTTCTGTGAAGGGAGTAGTACACAGCGTTGTACCAGATCTTCAGTTTCTTGGCAATTTCTCGCATGGAATAGCCTTCATTTCTCAGAACAAGAATAGACTGACAAGTTTCAGAAGAAAGTTATTTGTTTTTGGCCATTTTGAGCCTGTAATCGAACCCACAAATGCTGATGCTCCAGATACTCAACTAGTCTAAAGAAGGCCAGTTTTATTGCTTCTTTAATCAGAACAACAGTTTTGAGCTAAGCTAACATAATTGCAAAATGGTTTTCTAATGATCAATTAGCCTTTTAAAATGATAAACTTTGATTAGCTAACACAACGTGCCATTGGAACACAAGGTGGTTGCTGATAATGGGCCTCTGTACGCCTATGATATCATGGATATTCCATAAAAAATCAGCCGCAACATTAAAAATGTCTACACTCTAAGTATATTTTAGATTTTAAATTATTCCAAGTAGGCACCCTTTGCCTTGATGACAGCTTTGCACACTCTTGGCATTCTCTCAACCAGCTTCATGGGGAATGCTTTTCCAACAGTCTTGAAGGAGTTCCCACATATGCTGAGCTTGGCATTGTGCATGGTGATCTTAGACTTGTGTGCGGTTGCTCGGCCATGGAAACCCATTTCATGAAGCTGTGAACGAATAGCCGCGTTGAAAATTACTGAGCTCTTCAGTAAGGCCGTTCTACAGCCAATGTTCGTTTATGGCGATTACATGGCTGTGTACTCGATTTTATACACCTATCAGCAACGGGTGTGACAGAAATAGCCGAATCCACTTATTTGAAGGGGTGTCCACATACCTTTGTATAGCGTATTATGAAAAAAATGGCAGAGAAATTAAATAATAAAAAAGTCAATTTGTTGAGTCAAATTGATGCTCTCAGCGTTCCTAGTTTTAAAGTTACATTGGTGGCTGCCTAGCCTAGCCTACTATCTCCTCGTTTCTGAGACAGTGATCTGAGAGGCGTATTGTGATTATTAATGTCATATCACTGCATTATGTTTTAGTCTCATAGTCTATAAATTAAGCTATTGGCCTTAGGTTTATCATGTGTATCATGTGAGTTGCATGTTAAATGCAAGAATCATTGATTTACGTAGCCCTAAAATACTATTTGGTATGTAATGCGAAATCACGTTAGAGCAAATCAAATCAAATTGTATTGACAACATACACATGGTTAGCGGATGTTAATGCGAGTGTAGCGAAATGCTTGTGCTTCTAGTTCCGACAGTGCAGTAATATCTAACAAGTAATCACACAATTCCACAACAACTACTTTATACACACAAACGTAAGGGGATGGAATAAGAATATGTACATATAAATATATGGATGAGCGATGGCCGAGCAGCATAGGCAAGATGCAATAGTTGGTATAAAATACAATATATACATATCAGATGAATAATGTAAGATATGTGGCATTATTTAAAGTGACTAGTGATCTGTTTATTAAAGTGGCCAATGATTTGAGTGTGTATGTAGGCAGCAGCCTCTCTGTGTTAGTGATGGCTCAGTCTCTCAGTCCCAGCTTTGATGCACCTGTACTGACCTCGCCTTCTAGATGGTAGCGGGGTGAACAGTAAGTGGCTCGGCTGGTTGTTGTCCTTGATTATCTTTTTGGCCGTCCTGTGAAATCATATGCTGTAGGTGTCCTGGAGGGCAGGTAGTTTGCACCCTGGTGATGCGTTGTGCAGACCTCACTACCGTCTGGAGAGCCTTACGGTTGCTGACGGCGCAGTTGCCGTACCAGGCGGTGATACAGCCCGACAGGATGCTCTCAATTGTGCATCTGTAAAAGCTTGTGAGGGTTTTAGGTGGCAAGCCAAATTTCCTCAGCCTCCTGAGGTTGAAGAGGCGCTGTTGCGCCTTCTTCACCACACTGTCTGTGTGGGTGGACCACTTCAGTTGGTCCGTGATGTGTATGCCGAGAAACTTAAAACTTTCTACCTTCTCCACTACTGTCCCATCGATGTGGATAGGGGGGTGCTTCCTTTGCTGTTTCCTGAAATCCACGATCATCTCCTTTGTTTTGTTGACGTTGAGTGAAGGTTGTTTTCCTGACACCACACTCCGAGTGCCCTCACCTCCTCCCTGTAGGCCGTCTCGTCATTGTTGGTAATCAAGCCCATTACTGTTGTGTCGTCTGCAAACTTGATGATTGAGTTGGAAGCGTGCATGGCCACACAGTGATGGGTGAACAGGGAGTACAGGAAGGGGCTGAGCACGCACCCTTGTGGGATCAGTGGGGTGGCCCGTCAGAAAGTCCAGGACCCAATTTCACAGGGCGGGGTTGAGACCCAGGGCCTTAAGCTTAATGATGAGCTTAGAGGGTACTATGGTGCTGAATGCTGAGCTGTAGTCAATGAACAGCATTCTTACATTGGTATTCCTCTTGTCCAGATCGGATAGGACAGTGTGCAGTGTGATGGCGATTGCATCGTCTGTGGACCTGTTGGGGCGGTATGCAAACTGAAGTGGGTCTAAGTAAGGTGGAGGTGATATGATCCTTGACAAGTCTCTCAAAGCACTTCATGATGACAGACGTGAGTGCTACGGGGCGATAGTCATTTAGTTCAGTTTTCTTTGCCTTCTTTGGTACAGGAACAATGGTGGCCATCTTGAAGCATGTGGGGACAGCAGACTGGGATAGGGAGCGATTGAATATGTCCGTAAACACACCAGCCTGCTGGTCTGCGCATGCTCTGAGGACGCGGCTAGGGATGCTGTCTGGGCCAGCAGCCCTGCAAGGGTTAACATGTTTAAATGTCTAACTCACGTCGGCCACAGAGAAGGAGAGTCAGTCCATGGTAGCGGGTTGCGTCAGTGGCACTGTATTATCCTCAGAGCGGGCAAAGAAGGTGTTTAGTTTGTCTGGAAGCAAGACGTCGGTGTCCGTGACGTGGCTAGTGTTCTTTTTGTAGTTTTTTTTTTTTGCCTGTAGACCCTGCCACATACGTCTCGTTTCTGAGCCGTTGAATTGCGGTGGTTTGTTGTGTGCTATCAATTACAGTAGGGTATATATAGGGTAGGCTTTTATGATAATTTAATGATGATTTGGGTTCCAACATTTTGCTGCCCCTACATTTTTTCTGGCCCTGGCAACGCAGATTTCTGCCTTTTCCACTGGTTGAGAGTTGTAGTAATGCCTCTAAGATGAATGATTGTGTTTTTGGCACAGGTCCAGCATGCTTTAGACCAGGCTAGAGTTAAGCAGTAGTGGGAGACACAGCAAAGTGAATCATCTAGACATCCACCACCATCATTAAATATGAATAGGTCAACCTCCTACTCAATCTGTCCTCCAATCTGCCCTCCAGGACACCGACAGCACCCGATGTCACAGGAAGGCCAAAAAGATCATCAAGAACAACAACCACCCGAGCCACTGCCTGTTCACCCCGCTACCATCCAGAAGGCGAGGTCAGTACAGGTGCATCAAAGCTGGGACCGAGAGACTGAAAAACAGCTTCTATCTCAAGGCCATCAGACTGTTAAACAACAATCACTAACTCAGAGAGGCTGCTGCCTACATACAGACACAAATCATTGGCCACTTTAAAAAATGTATCACTAGTCACTTTAAATAATGCCACTTTAACAATCTTACATTACTCATCTCATAAGTACAGAATATACTGTATCTTATAACATCTATTGCATCTTGCCTATGCTTCTTGGCCATTGCTCATCCATATATTTATATGTACATATATTCTTATTCCATCCCTTTAGATTTGTGTGTATTAGGTAGTTGTTGTGGAATTGTTAGATTACTTGTTAGATATTACTGCACTGTCGGAACTAGAAACACAAGCATTTTGCTACACTCGCATTAACATCTGCTAACCATGTGTATGTGACCAATAAAATGTGATTTGATTTGATCTCTCATAACCCAAGAGGAATTTACACATAGAGTGAAACTCAACATGACAGGGGAAATCTCTACGCTATTAACTGAAATAATACTTTAACCTGACTGTTGCTAAACTTATTTAGGCCTAAGCTGTCTTAAAATTTTTTTTATATATTTGATGACTTGTCAATCTGGAAGCCAACATAACTCCTGTCAAAAAGAAGATTCAAAACTGGACCAACAGTAATGAGCTTCCAAAGGCTCACAAGCTCTTCTTCTTTAAAACAGTTAAAAGTAACTAAATGTAATCAACAATCTAATCCACATAATTCCAAAAAGTAATTACTTATCAAGAGAGGGCCATAAACAATAACAAGTAATGCTGCATACTCCAAAAAAAGGTTAAAATCTCATTATATATTGCTGAGGTGTAGTCCCTTTTGAGGACACAAGCTAAAGTACACAGTACACATATAATAAAAATATAATGCTTGAAATGACAATGCTTTCTAAATATAGAATAATCAAATTATAAAACTCTAAGATTTCACCTTCCTTATAACTGTAAAATACATATTTGTATGTTTAGTGTTCGAGAACGTGCATATTTTATTAAGGTCACACTTGGACAAAACGTCTGCCCCCATCACTGTGAACGTCTCGCGAGCTCTAGCTTGGCTTCCTGAACTTGTTAGCAACACCTTTCGTCTCATAATGATATTGTCTGTCTTGGACAAACAAAGTGTTTTTTGTTTAATGTTTAAAATCTATGAGTTATTTTAGATAATGGTTCTAAAAATGATGTGCTACAATGATGAAACCACTCACTCCTAAAACGCTACGATGTAAGGATTGCAGGCATGTGCTTTCAGTGGCTGTGATGTAGGGTTCAGCCAGGAGTTGATGGACAGTCAGAAGAGCGAATGAAATGGTAGGAGGGACATCCCAGCTTCAAGTGGTTTCAGATTTCACATCATATGTCACACAGGCTCAGAACATATACTATTGTGTCTGTGGGAACCAGGGCTATTGCTCAATGCAATACGATGTCCACAGATCAATTTATAAGCAAAAATGTCAGTCGGAACTGGTACCAGAACCACGCCAGGTCCCCTAAACAGGAAACTTTACATCTAAGAGGATTTATTGTGACGTGGTAATGTTGAACCCAAGAGCAGTGAATGAACCAGACCAGGAAACAGCGACTTGAGAAAACGTAAAGAATTTACTTAAAAAAATAAAAAATAGAGAACGGAACAATACAGGAAACTCCAAAACAAACACTAGTACTTGAAAGCTACACGAGGGAGACATACAGGAAACTAAATCCATGAGCTAACAAAAGGGAACAGAAAACACACCTCTGTCAAAAGAGACACCTGGGTAACGAAGAAAATCGGGACCGGGCTGATCGCTGAACGTAAAGTCTGTTAGTGGGTTAGTTTCTCGGGTCTGGGGTGGTCGGACAGTGGTCTCAATACTCCATATCACAGGGGCCACAATGCGTGAGCTGGGGTGGATGGGCTTGGGGTCCCTCTCCTTGTTAGAGACATCGTGTTGGGGGGACAGGGCGTCTGCCTTCTGATTCTTGGATCATCTGACCAGAGTACCTTCTTCCATATGTTTGGGGAGTCTCCCACATGCCTTTTGGTGAACACCAAACATGTTTGCTTATTTTTTTCTTTAAGCAATGGCTTTCTTCTGGCCACTCTTCTGTAAAGCCCAGCTATGTGGGGTGTACGGTTTAAAGTGATCCTATGGACAGATACTCCAAGCTCCACTGTGGAGCTTTGCAGCTCCTCCAGGGTTATCTTTGGTCTCTTTGTTGCTTCTCTGATTAACTCCCTCCTTGCCTGGTCCGTGAGTTTTGGTGGGAGACCCGCTCTTGGCAGGTTTGTTGTGGTGCCATATTCTTAAAAAAAATGTATAATGGATTTAATGGTGCTCCGTGGGATGTTCAAAGTTTCTAATATTTTTTTATAACCCAATCCTGATCTGTACTTCTCCACAACTTTGTCCCTGATCTGTTTGGAGAGCTCCTTGGTCTTCATGGTGCCACTTGTTTGGTGATGCCCCTTGCAGACTCTGGGGCCTTTCAAAACAGGTGCATATATACTGAGATCATGTGACAGATCATGTGAGACTTAGATTGCACACAGGTGGACTTTATTTAACTAATTATGTGACTTCTTAAGGTAATTGATTGTACCTGATCTTATTTTGCGGCTTCATAGCAAAGGGGATGAATACATATGCACACACCACTTTCCGGGTTTTTTATAAAAAAAAATTGAAACAAGTAGTTATTTTCATTTCACTTCACCAATTTGGACAATTTTGTGTATGTCCATTAGATGAAATCCAAATAAAACTCAATTTGAAATTATAGGTTGTAATGCAACAAAATAGGAAAAATGCCAAGGGGGTGAATACTTTTGCAAGGCACTGTATAAAGCAATGCACATGCAGACCGGACTCACTACAAAGTTACAGAAAGCTAAACCAACAACGACACAAACTGATATTGGAAACATTGTAAACACAGGTCCAACGAGGAACAGCTTAGCTAGCTAGGTAGCTTATATTCATTTGTTTTCGCTGGGACATACAACGACCTACAGTGGTGAGTGATGGGATGAACATGAATTTCTCCGGTCCTTCAATGTTGCAGGCATGACACAAGTGGCGCTATGCTGTCAAATCCTCCAATGTGTTTCTAGTTTGACCAGCTGTTTTCAGCAACTGATAATGATGAATTTGGTTGTCATATTGGCATGTTTGCTAGCAACAAAATATTTAGTGATCTACTCATAATGGACAGCTGTAATCATGATTCTAACATGTTGATTCAAGATGATTCTGACATGTATTGACTCAGAGGTGTGAATACTTATATAAATGAGATATTTGCGTATTTCATTTTCAATAAATTTGCAAAAATGTATTGAATAAAACACATTTTCACTTTGTCATTATGAGGTATTGTCTGTAGATGGGTGAGGAAAAAAAACGGAATCTCTGAGCATCGTAGCACCTGACGAGAAGGCAAACTTTTTCATGCCGGGCAAAATCACGCATCATCAGCTCATTGTTATGGATGAATCCAAATGAATGTTATTAGAAAACAACTTAAATTAACTCAAGTGCAGCTACTTCTCACTGGGCACAGATGACAATTCAACATCTATTCCATTTCCATTTACACTACCGTTCAAAAGTTTAGGGTCACTTAGAAATGTCCTTGTTTTCAATGAAAACATACATTAAATTAGTTGCAAAATGAATAGGAAATATAGTCAAGACATAGACAAGGTTATAAATAAGTATTTTTAATTGAAATAATAGTTGTGTCAAAGAATCCTCCATTTGCAGCAATTACAGCCTTGCAGACCTTTGGCATTCTAGTTGTCAATTTGTTGAGGTAATCTGAAGCGATTTCACCCCATGCTTCCTGAAGCATCTCCCACAAGTTGGATTGGCTTGATGGGCACTTCTTAAATACCATACGGTCAAGCTGCTCCCACAACAGCTCAATAGGGTTGAGATCCGGTGACTGTGCTGGCCACTCCATTATGAAGAGAATACCAGCTGACTGCTTATTCCCTAAATAGTTATTGCATAGTTTGGAGCTGTGCTTTCGGTCATTGTCCTGTTGGATCCAATTAAGCTCCGTCCACAGGGCATGGCATAGCGTTGCAAAATGGAGTGATAGCCTTCATTCTTCAAGATCCCTTTTACCCTGTACAAATCTCCCACTTTACCACCACCAAAGCACCCCCAGACCATCACATTGCCTCCACTATGCTTCAGAGATGGCGTCAAGCACTCCTCCAGCTTCTTTCAATTTTTTCTGCGTCTCACGAATGTTCTTCTTTGTGATCCGAACACCTCAAACTTAGATTAATCTGTCCATAACACTTTTTTCCAATCTTCCTCTGTCCAGTGTCTGCATTCTTTTGCCCATCTTAATATGTAATTTTTATTGGCCAGTCTTAGATAAGGCTTTTTCTTTGCAACTATGCCTAGAAGGCCAGCATCCCAGAGTTGCCTCTTCACTGTTGACATTGAGACTGGTGATTTGCGGGTACTATTTAATGAAGCTGCCAGTTGAGGACTTGTGAGGCGTCTGTTTCTCAAACTAGACACTAATGTACTTGTCCTCTTGCTCAGTTGTGCACCGGGGCCTCCCACTCCTCTTTCTATTCTGGTTAGAGACAGTTTGTCCTGTTCTGTGAAAGGAGTAGTACACAGCGTTGTACAAGATCTTCAGTTTCTTGGCAAATTCTCGCATGGATTAGCCTTCCACAAGCTTCCCACAATAAGTTGGGTGAATTTTGGCCCATTCCTCTTGACAGAGCTGGTGTAACTGAGTCAGGTTTGTAGGCCTCCTTGCTCGCACACGCTTTTTCAGTTCTGCCCACAACTTTTCTATGGTATTGAGGTCAGGGCTTTGTGATGGCCACTCCAATACCTTGACTTTGTTGTCCTTAAGCCATTTTTAGACACAACTTTGGAAGTATGCTTGAGGTCATTGTCCATTTGGAAGACCCATTTGTGACCAAGCTTTAACTTGCTTCAAAATATCCACATAATTTCCCTTCCTCATGATGGCATCTATCAGTCCCTCCTGCAGCAAAGCACCTCAACAACATGATGCTGCCACCCCCGTGCTTCACGGTTGGGATGGTGTTCTTCTGGTTGCAAGACTCCCCCTTTTTCCTCCAAACATAACAATGGTCATTATGGCCTAACAGTTCTATTTTTGTTTCATCAGACCAGAGGACATTTCTCCAAAAAGTACAATCTTTGTCCCTATGTGCAGTTGCAAACCGTAGTCTGGCTTTTTTATGGCGGTTTTGGAGCAGTGGCTTCTTCCTTGCTGAGCAGCCTTTCAGGTTATGTCGATATAGGACTCATTTTACTGTGGATATAGATACTTTTGTACCTGTTTCCTCCAGCATCTTCACAAGGTCATTTGCTGTAGTTCTGGGATTGATTTGCACTTTTCGCACAAAAGTATGTTAATCTCTAGGAGACAGAACGAGTCTCCTTCCTGAGCGGTATGATGGCTGCGTGGTCCCATGCTGTTTATACTTGCGTACTATTGTTTGTACAGATGAACGTGGTACCTTCAGGCATTTGGAAATTGCTCCCAAGGATGAACCAGACTTGTGGAGGTCTACAATTTTTTTCTGAGTTTGAAGGTAGACCTTGAAAAAGATCCACAGGTACGCCTCCAATTGACTCAAATGATGTCAATTAGCCTTTCAGAAACCTCTAAAGCCATGACATCATTTTCTGGAATTTTCCAAGCTCTTTATTAAAGGCACAGTCAACTTAGTGCATGTAAACTTCTGACCCACTGGAATTGTGATACAGTGAATTATAAGTGAAATAATCTCTCTGTGAACAATTGTTGGAAAAATGACTTGTGTCATGCACACAGTAGGTGTCCTAACAGACTTGCCAAAACTATAGTTTGATAACAACAAATTTGTGGAGTGGTTGAAAAACGAGTTTTAATGACTCCAACATAAATGTATGTAAACTTCCGACTTCAACTGTATAAATATAAATATATGGATGAGCAATGTCAAGCAGCATAGGCTAAGATGCAATAGATAGTATAGATTACAGTATATACATATGAGATGAGTAATGCAAGATATGTGAACATTATTAAAGTGGCATTATTAAAGTGACTAGAGTTCCATTTATTAAAGTGGCCAATGATTTCAAGTCTGTATGTAGGCAGCAGCCTATCTGTGCTAGTGATGCCTGTTTAATAGTCTGATGGCCTTGAGATAGAAGCTGTTTTTCAGTCTCTCGGTTTTATCTTTAATGCACCTGTACTGACCTCTCCTTCTAAACTCAGCAAAAAAAAATCCATTTTCAGGACCCTGTCTTTCAAAGATAATTTGTAAAAATCTAAATAACTTCACAGATCTTCATTGTAAAGGGTTTAAACACTGTTTACCATGCTTGTTCAATGAACCATAAACAATCAATGAACATGCACCTGGGGAATGATCGTTAAGACACTAACAGCTTACAGACGGTAGGCAATTAAGGTCACAGTTATGAAAACTTAGGACACTAAAGAGGCCTCTCTACTGACTCTGAAAAACACAAAAAGAAAGATGCCCAGGGTCCCTGCTCATCTGCGGGAACGTGTCTTAGGCATGCTGCAAGGAGGCATGAGGACTGCAGATGTGGCCAGGGCAATAAATTGCGATGTCCGTACAGTGAGACGCCTAAGACACCGCTACAGGGAGACAGGACGGACAGCTGATCGTCCTCGCAGTGGCAGACCACGTGTAACAACACCTGCACAGGATCACGTGTAACAACACCTGCACAGGATTGGTACATCCGGACATCACACCTGCGGGACAGATATAAGATGGCAAAAACAACTGCCCGAGATAAATGATAACAGTGGAGTGGTTACACCAGGAACGCACAATCCCTCCACCAGTGCCCAAACTGTCCGCAATAGGCTGAGAGAGGCTGGACTGAGGGCTTGTAGGCCTGTTGTAAGGCAGGTCCTCACCAGACAGCACCGGCAACAACGTCTCCTATGGGCACAAACCCATCGTTGCTGGACCAGGCAGGACTGGCAAAAAGTGTTCTTCACTGACGAGTCGCGGTTTTGTCTCACCAGGGGTTGGTGTTTATCATCGAAGGAATGAGCGTTACACAGAGGCCTGTACTCTGGAGCGGGATCAATTTGGAGGTGGAGGGTCCGTCATGGTCTGGGGCGGTGTGTCACAGCATCATCGGACTGAGCTTGTTGTCATTGCAGGCAATCTCAACGCTGTGCGTTACAGGGAAGACATCCTCCTCCCTCATGTGGTACCCTTCCTGCAGGCTCATCCTGACATGACCCTCCAGCATGACAATGCCACCAGCCATACTGCTCGTTCTGTGTGTGATTTCCTGCAAGACAGGAATGTCAGTTTTCTGCCATGGCCAGCGAAGAGCCCGGATCGCAATCCCATTGAGGACGTCTGGGACCTGTTGGATCGGAGGGTGAGGTCTAGGGCCATTCCCCCCAGAAATATCCGGGAACTTGCAGGTGCTTTGGTGGAAGAGTGGGGTAACATCTCACAGCAAGAACGGGCAAATCTGGTGCAGTACATGAGGAGGAGATGCACCGCAGTACTTAATGCAGCTGGTGGCCACACCAGATACTGACTGTCACTTTTGATTTTGACTCACCCTTTGTTCATGGACAAATTATTCAATTTCTGTTAGTCACATGTCTGTGTTGTTGAATCTCATGTTCATACAAATATTTACACATGTTAAGTTTGCTGAAAATAAACGCAGTTGACAGTGAGAGGACGTTTCGTTTTTTATGAGTTTAGATGGTATTGTGGTGAACAGGCAGTGGCTCCGGTGGTTGTTGTCCTTGATGATCATTTTGGCCTTCCTTTGACATCGGGTGCTGTAGGTGTCCTGGAGGGAAGGTAGTTTGCGCCTGGTTATGTGTTGTGCAGACCGCACCACCCTCTGGAGAACCCTGCGGTTTTGGGCAGTGCAGTTGCTGTACAAGGCGGTGATACAGCCTGACAAGATGCTCTCAATTGTATTGTCTGTGTGGGTGGACCATTTCAGTATGTCAGTGATATGTACGCCGAGGAACTTCAACTTTCCACCTTCTCCACTGCTGTCCCATCGATGTGGATAAGGGGGTGCTCCCTCTGCTGTTTCCGATCATCTCCTTTGTTTTGTTGACGTTGAGTGAGAGGTTATTTTCCTGACACCACACTCCGAGAGCCCTCACCTCCTCCATGTAGGCTTCCTCATCGTTGCTGGTAATCAAGCCTACTACTGTTGTGTTGTCTGCAAACTTGATGATTGAGCTGGAGGCGTGCATGGCCACGCAGTCATGGGTGAACAGGGAGTACAGGAGGGGGCTGAGCACACACCCTTGTGTGGCCCCAGTGTTGAGTATCAGCGAAGTGGAGATGTTGTTTCCTACCTTCACCACCTGGGGGCGGCCCATCAGGAAGTCCAGGACCCAATTGCACAGGGCGGGGTTGAGACCCAGGGCCTCAAGCTTAGTGATTCGAGGGTACTATGGTGTTGAATGCTGAGCTACAGTCGATGAACAGCAGTCTTACATAGGTATTCCTCTTGTCCAGATGGGATAGGGCAGCGTGCAGTGTGATGGCGATTGCATCGTCTGTGGACCTATTGGGGCGGTATACAAATTGAAGTGGGTCTAGGGTGACAGGTAAGGTGAAGGTGATATGATCCTTGACTAATCTCTCAAAGCACTTCACGATGACAGAAGTGAGTGCTACTGTATGGGGTGATAGTTATTTAGTTCAGTTACTAGCCGTGGGTATACGGTGTATAGAAAATTTGTCAGACTGAAGTACTGTATGTAGCAAACATAGAGCAGCGGAAGAATTCAGTTTGAGTCATCATGCTAACATTGCACACCAATGGAAAGCGTACATATGCACTGCATGTAGTTGCTAGTTTATAAATGCGTAAAGGTCATGCAAGGCCCAGGCTGACATGCTTTCTTTGTACATTTTCAGCTAGTAATTGTACAGTGCACAACAATATGAAGAGTGTGCCATGCATATACACAGCATTTAGCTGCTGAAGGTTCTGCAAGATATCCTAGTTATGCACTGTGCAATGTATGCAAGATGAAGAGTGTACATGCATGTGCACAGCATTTAGCTGCTGAGCAATTCTGCTGAATATCATAGTTATCTCAGTGAAATAATCTGCTTTAACTAGCTTGTTTCATTGGGACAGCTTAACAAAACTCAATGGTCACTAAGACAAACTATATATTCTTTATTTGTTTTACAACGGGTGAGTTAAGATTCAATTGCAATGCTAGCAACAATTTTTCGGTGATACGAAATACAAGAAAACAAATCAAACATTGATTATCTACCATAACCCAATCTTTCCTTCTGATTTGTAACTTTGTGTTTGTGACACAGATATATTTTAAAGTTAATTACTGATGTTTTGTACAAAAAATGAGGCTGCTGAGCAGCACACTGAAATGAATGCGGGAGGGGTGCAAATAGACAGTGTAGCTGTCGACAGCGTGGCTGAGTGGAGGAGGCGCACTGCGTCCGAATGACTTTTATTGATTTTAAATCAATTATTAGGGGGGACAGATCGAACTGTTATGAATATTGTGGGAGACATGTCTACTCAACCACATGCCAATTTAGCCTGTACCATAAGGGGATTATTGAAGCTGTCATTTGTTACTGACACTTATAAATGAGTGCTTTAAACAATGTACATTTGTTGATTGCTAGGCATACAAATAAGATAATTTCTTGATACATTTGAAACAAGGTGTACTTGTGACCACAACCTGGGCTAGATTGAGAGCGACTCTTGGCGGAATGCATCGCTTGACTGCCACAAGGGTGATAAGCCCCCCCCCCCCCTCAAACGATTAGTTATTGAGTTCGAGTTTGTTGAACAGAGGCTGTGTATGTTTTGGCTCTACAAAGCTGTGTCAATCATAACATTCAATAATCAATTAATTGCATTCATTCGTGCACCATTTTATCAATTATTAGTGATATCGGTTCTGTCGCATATATGACAGACCGTTTTAGGTCTCTGGAGCCGTTGAGCCGTGTATCAATCCTGCTGTAGGATTTATTGCGGCCAGCAGGTCAAACGAATTACAAAAATTAACGAGTCACTCAAAAAAACAAAACATAACTCTTGAGTCAGTAAAAATAGTTGTTCTCGAACTGCGTATCACTACAGGAAAGTGCCCCACAGAAACAATAATGTACAGAAACCCCTAGACTATAAATCTGGGAACCCACCTGGCAGACTGTGATGTATGTGGGGAGCCACAGATCATCAAAATATAGAGGCTCAAACGTCTCCTTTATGATTCATGACGCTACGCCCTTCACAGCATGCGAGGGAGGGAGGAAGATGGAAAGGAGAACACACCACCTAGCCTAAAATAATTGCCATGCTGCTGTGCTGTTGGGGGTATATCACTCACCTAGGTTTAGTAGCTTTAGCACCATAAAACTCCTACATGCCTAATTTGAATGCTAATTAGAAGATGGTGATTAGGTATTGGAACTTTCTTCTGCGAAGAAGCTGTGATTTTTGATAGTTTGAAATGCATTAAGAATGAGGCTATAGGCGTGCATACTGGACATACCATACTGTATGAATCAGAATTCAATATTATTTTACCTCTCATGCTTAAATGTACATATCAATATCTCCCAGTGTAACGACACACCCTTGCAGGACACCAAACACCAGGGGCAACAGGGCTCCCACTACAAGGGTGTCAAACAAACGGCCCGTTCAATCCGGCCGGCAGGTGGTTTATGTAAAAACACTTTATATATACAGTACCAGTAAAAAGTTTGGACATGCCTTCAATTCAAGAGTTTTTCTTTATTTTACTATTTTCTACATCGTAGAATAATATTGAAGACATCAAATCTATGAAATAACACATATGGAATCATTTAGTAACCAAAAAAGTGTTAAACAAATCTAAATATATTTGAGATTCTTCAAAGTAGCCACCCTTTGCCTTGATGACAGCTTTGCACACTCTTGGCATTCTCTCAACCAGCTTCAGTTACCTGGAATGCATCTCAATTAACAGGTGTGCCTTGTTAAATGTTAATTTGTGGAATTTCTTTCCTTCTTAATGTGTTTGAGCCAATCAGTTGTGTTGTGACAAGGTAGGAGTGTTGTACAGAAGATAGCCCTATTTGGTAAAAGACCAAGTCCATATTATGGCAAGAACAGCTCAAATAAGCAAAGAGAAATGACAGTCCATAATTTTACTTCACTACATTCCTAAAGAAAATTATGTACATTATGTACACTCCATACATTTTCCCTGACACCCATTAGTATTCAGTACATTTTGAATGCTTAGCAGGACAGGAACATTGTATAATTCACACACTTATCAAGAGAACATCCCTGGTCATCCCTACTGCCTCTGATCTAGCGAACTCACTAAATATATGCTTTGTTTGTAAATGATGTCTGAGTGTTGGAGCGTGCCCCTGGCTATCCGTGAATAAAAAACAAGAAAATGGTGCCGTCCGGTTTGATTCATACTTTTACTTTTGATACTTAAGTATATTTTAGCAATTACATTTACTTTTGATAGTTAAGTCTTTTTAAAACCAAATACTTTTACTCAAGTTGGATTTTACTGGCTGACTTTCACTTTTACTTGAGTAATTTTCTGTTAAGGTATCTTTTCTTTTACTCAAGTATGACAAATGGGTACTTGGGTACCAATTAGGTACCACTGCAGTCAAGGAGCATAGAAAATTCCTAAAGAAATAGCTAGCAAATTTTGACGGTGAGGAAATATAATACATTTAAAGTGCGTCTCTCCGTACCTTGGTGAAGACAGAATGAGTTTGACACCCCTGGCAAAATTTATTGTTCATGTCAGAATATCTACAGTGTGCATGTTTTGTATCACAAACCGTCTTTCCGATGCCATTTACAGTGCGTTTGGAAAAGTAATCAGACCCCTTGACTTTTTCCACATAGTTACGTTACAGCCTAATTGTAAAATGTGTTAAATAAAAAACGTTCCTCAATCTACACACAATACCCCATAATGACAAAGCAAAAACAGCTTTTTAGACATTTTTGCAAATGTATAAAATATTTAAAACAGGAATACCTTATCTACATAAGTATTCAGACCTTTTTCTATGAGACTCATCCTGTTTCCATTGATCATCCTTGAGATGTTTCTACAACCTGATTGGAGTCCATCTGTGGTAAGTTCAATGTATGTATTATGCTAATTTACTGTAACCGTCCCAACATGAGATTTGAAGATTAAAGCGATAATACAAATTTGGGAGGGAAAAAGAGAAATGAATGAGGTTAAAATCAAAAATATATTTGACATTTTAAGACTTAAACCAATACAGTATCTACATATTTTGGAATTTGATTTGTTTCACAATTGAAATGCAACTGTTGGTGCATCTCAATTTTGAAATTCTGTTCCAGTTACATAACAGTTACATCTGTTTCACCCCCCATCTCAGGATGGGGGGTGAAACAGATCAGGGTGTGACATGACAACCATACTGTTTTGTGATACAGATGTGATACAGCTTTCAGAAGAAAACATCTCCAAAACAGAAACTTTTCACGAAATGAAAAAAAAGCAATATTTTACCATTAAAGAACATACAATTATGAAACTTCAGAAGCTATTTTTAATACATTTGGTCCTAGAGTCATAAACGGTTCAGAGTACATTGAGGGGAGTTTCTGCTTTCAATACATAAAAAAAACAAGGAAAATTGGCAAACATTTAGTTACAAGGTTTTCATCGGACAGTGAAATTAGATTTAATAGTGAGCTTGATATTATTGTATGCAAAATCATTAAGATTTCTAAATTAATGTCCTGTGTGGCTGTGCCACATTTATACTGTACTACTTGCATTCCATTCGCGGAATAATGGGATAATTTTTGAATGTGTGCATGTAAACCCAGCTTGGAAATGTTCAGAGAAAACAATATCTAAATGGTACATCAAAACCTCAGAGGCTGATCCAAACTGCCTCCAATGGCCGCCATGTGTTTCCTTTGGCACTCACGCTCTCTCACTATATTTGGTCTATGGACATAAACAATTCACTGTGAGTGATGTGCAGACCCTTGGGCAGACTGTGACTGATGTTGGCATGAGTAGAGGGCCCTATGTGTCCAGAGGAGTCACTGCGATGATGGAGCAGCATCCACACTGCATCCACACTTCACAGTGGCTGAAGACTGAGGCTCAGTGCTCACTTAGTATGTAGTAAAATAAAGCATCAGGAATGGAGGTACAGATGTAGGATCATAATTTGAGAACTTTCCTGCAATGCAGGACATGTATTTGAGGTTTAAAAATCCTTCTGAAGTTTGTAATATCCACTTAGAAATTTCAGACTTGATTTTCCCTTGTATCAACCCATACCTTTAATTCCTTATGTTAGGTTAGTACAGTGGGGAAAAAAAGTATTTAGTCAGCCACCAATTGTGCAAGTTCTCTCACTTAAAAAGATGAGAGAGGCCTGTAATTTTCATCATAGGTACACTTCATCTATGACAGACAAAATGAAGAAAAAAAATCCAGAAAATCACATTGTAGGATTTTTAATGAATTTATTTGCAAATTATGGTGGAAAATAAGTATTTGGTCAATAACAAAAGTTTATCTCAATACTTTGTTATATACCCTTTGTTGGCAATGACAGAGNCAGACGTGTCCCCCTGCTTAAGCCAGTACATGTTCAGGCCCGTCTGAAGTTTGCTAGAGAGCATTTGGATGATCCAGATGAGGATTGGGAGAATGTCATATGGTCAGATGAAACCAAAATAGAACTTTTTGGTAAAAACTCAACTCGTCGTGTTTGGAGGACAAAGAACACCATACCTACTGTGAAGCATGGGGGTGGAAACATCATGCTTTGGGGCTGTTTTTCTGCAAAGGGACCAGGACGACTGATCTGTGTAAAGGAAAGAATGAATGGGGCCATGTATCGTGAGATTTTGAGTGAAAACCTCCTTCCATCAGCAAGTGCATTGAAGATGAAACGTGGCTGGGTCTTTCAGCATGACAATAATCCCAAACACACCGCCCGGGCAACGAAGGAGTGGCTTCGTAAGAAGCATTTCAAGGTCCTGGAGTGGCCTAGCCAGTCTCCAGATCTCAACCCCATAGAAAATCTTTGGAGGGAGTTGAAAGTCCGTGTTGCCCAGCGACAGCCCCAAAACATCACTGCTCTAGAGGAGATCTGCATGGAGGAATGGGCCAAAATACCAGCAACAGTGTGTGAAAACCTTGTGAAGACTTACAGAAAACGTTTGATCTCTGTCATTGCCAACAAAGGGTATATAACAAAGTATTGAGATAAACTTTTGTTATTGACCAAATACTTATTTTCCACCATAATTTGCAAATAAATTCATAAAAAATCCTACAATGTGATTTTCTGGATTTTTTTTCTTCATTTTGTCTGTCATAGATGAAGTGTACCTATGATGAAAATTACAGGCCTCTCTCATCTTTTTAAGTGAGAGAACTTGCACAATTGGTGGCTGACTAAATACTTTTTTTCCCCACTGTATATAGATATCATAGAAAAACGGTTTAGACTCTAGAGGGTTAATAAAATAAATGGCCTGCTCTCCAACTTTATTTGGAATGGAAAAAACTCTGGGACTACCTCATTTGTTTCCGACCACCTCAAAGTCTTATGTAGCAAAATTTGACATGGTGTTTTTTACATTGGATAAAAGCAGAGAGCTTCAACATGGTATATCATACACTGCAACTGAGAAACAATGGAAAGTCATTATGCTTTGAAAGTTGGTAAACTTGTAACCCCACTTTTGAGAAAAGGGCCCTTGAATGTTTTGGTACACTTACTGGAGAGCTCTTCTTTGTCTAAACCTATTCAGCATAATTCACATCCCCTTAAGCCTTAGCCCCACCCATCTCTTTAAGGATTCACATGTGAAGCCATCTGTAGTGTAGTAAACAACCAAAGATTTGTCAAGGCTGTGTGTAGCTGGCAAAAAGGAGTCAGGCGCAGGAGAGTTGAGATGCGTGGAAACAAGGTATTTAATGACGCCACCAGTACACACAGAGTACATAGGTGCAGGCAAGATACCAACCACAGAAAATACATGGGCGTAAAATCCACAACCCGGAGAAAACACAATAATAGCCATCAACATACAGACTGAGCACAATCAAAACAATCACGCACAAAACACAAGGGGGGACAGAGGATTAAATACATACAGCGTGATTAGGGGAATGAGCATCAGGTGTGAAAATGGAACAAGACAAACTAATAGATAACGGAAAAAAAGAGCGGTGATGGCTAGAAAGCCGGTGACGTCGACCGCCGAACACCGCCCGAACAAGGAGAGGGCCGACTTCGAGGCACAGGGCGATCCGGTCGGCGATGATGGAACTTCCGCAGCAGTTCAGGGTCCAACACATCCGCCACCGGAACCCAGCACCTCTCCTCCGGGCCGTACCCCTCCCACTCCACGAGATACTGAAATCCCCTCGCCCGACGTCTCGAATCCAAGATGGAATGGACGGAGTACACCGGGGCCCCCTCGATGTCCAGAGGGGGCGGAGGAACCTCCCGCACCTCATATTCCCGGAGCGGACCAGCCACCACCGGCCTGAGGAGAGACACATGGAACGAGGCGTTAATATGGTGATTGGGGGGAAGCTGTAACCTGTAACACACCTCGTTCACTCTCCTCAGGACTTTGAAAGGCCCCACAAATCATGGACCCAGCTTCCGGCAGGGCAGGCGGAGGGGTAGGTTTCAGGTCGAGAGCCAGACCCGGTCCCCCGGTGCGAACACCGGGGCCTCACTGCGATGACGGTCCGCGCTGGTCTTTTGGCACAGCGCGGCTTGCTGGAGGTGACCATGGGCGGATTTCCAGGTCTCCTCCGCGCGTCTGAACCAATCGTCCACCGCAGGATCCTCGGTCTGACTCCGATGCCACGAACAACGCCCACTCCCCCGGCCGGTCCTGGCAAGAAGACGGCCAATTACGCACGGCTACAATGCGGTCACTCTCCATCTCCAATCCTGATGTGGAGATGTGATATCCTAGGAAGGAGACGGTCTGCTGGAAGAACAAGCATTTCTCAGCCTTTACGTACAGGTCATGCTCTAGCGGTCGTCCAAATACCCTGCATACCAAAGACACATGCTCGGCGCGTGTAGTGGAGTATATCAGAATGTCATTGATATACACCACTACACCCTGCCTGTGCAGGTCCATGAAAATCTTGTCTACAAAGGATTGGAAGACTGATGGAGCATTCATCAACCCGTACGGAATGACGAGGTGCTCATAATGCCCTGAGGTGGTACTAAATGCTGTCTTCCACTTGTCTCCCTCCCAGATACGCACCAAATTGTACGCGCTCCTGAGATCCAGTTTGGTGAAGAAGCGCGCCCTGTGCATTGACTCAATCGCTGTGGCGATAAGAGATAGTGGGTAACTGTACCTCACTGTGATTTTATTGAGACCTCGATAATCAATGCACGGGCGTAGACCTCCATCCTTCTTTTTCACAAAAAAGAAACTCGAGGAGGCAGGGGAAGTGGAGCACCGAATGTACGCCTGACGCAGAGATTCGAGACATATGTCTCCATAGCCACCATCTCCGATTGCGACAGGGGATACACGTGACTCCTGGGAAGCGCAGCATCTACCAGGAGCTATCGCACAATCCCACCGTCGATGGGGTGGTAACTGAGTCGCCTTCCTTTTACAGGAGGCGAGAGCCAAATCAGCATATTCTGGAGGGATGTGCACAGTGGAGACCTGGCCTGGACTTTCCACCGTGGTAGCACCAACGGAAACCCCTACACACCTACCCGAACATTCTCGCAACCACCCCGTGAGAGCCCTCTGTTGCCAGGAAATGGTGGGGTCATGACGAGCTAACCAGGGAAGGCCTAGTACCACGGGAAATGCAGGGGAGTCAAGGAGGAAGAGACTGATTCTCTCCTCGTGCCTCTCCTGCGTCACCATGGCCAGGGAGATGGTGGCTTCCCTGATTATCCCTAATGGTCGACTATCCAGAGCGTGAACAGGAAAGGGTCTGATAACAGGAATAATGGGAATTCCTAAACTAAGAGTGAGCGCTCTGTCAATAAAATTCCCAGCTGCGCCTGAATCGACGAGCGCCTTATGCTGGGAATGCGGGGAAAACTCAGCAAAACAAACAGACACAAACAGTTGGTCAACAGAGAACTCTGGATGAGAATGGTGCAAACTCACCTGGGGTGACGCCAGAGTGCCCTGCCTGTTGCCTCTACTACCAGAGGGACCAACCCGACCGGCAGTTTGCCCTCTGTGGCCACAGATGGTGCACGTGAACACCCCTCCTCCAGCCTCCCTACGCGTGACGGTGGGACCGACAGAGCTCTCTCCGGACGTCCATGGGTGACCAGCAGGTTGTCCAACCGAATGGACAGGTCCACCAGTTGGTCAAAGTTAACTGTGGCATCCCTGCAGGCCAGTTCCCGCCGTACGTCCTCATGCAGGCTGCACCTGTAGTGGTCGATAAGGGCCCTGTCGTTCCATCCTGCTCCAGCGGAAACTCTAAGGGGAACTCCTGGGCGCTCCTCGTCCCCTGCCTCAAATGGAAGCGCCGTTCCCCCATCGCTCTACCTTCGGGATGATGGTCGAAAACAGCCCGGATGCGGCGGGTGAACTCCTCGAAGTGGTCCAACGCCGCGTCTCCTTCCCCCCACACGGCGTTTGCCCACTCCAGAGCTCTCCCTGAGAGACAGGAGACAAGGCCTTCCTGAGGGAGCTGGATGAACGGTGGCCAGGTATAGGTCCAGTGATAATAAGAATCCTTGGCACCGGGACCGGATCCAGGAGGGACGGGTAGAGGGAACCCTGGTTGGGCTGGTCGAGACCTCTTGTCTCTCCCAGCGGTCCAAGGTCTGGACAACGCGATCCATCGTAACACCGAGATGTTGTAGCATTACCGAGTGTTCTCGGACGCGCTCCTCGACTCCTCCGTCCGGGGTAGTTACTCCTGCTGGCTCCATAACTGGTGTGTAATTCTGTCAAGGCTGTGTGTAGCTGGCAAAAAGGAGTCAAACGCAGGAGAGTTGAGATGCGTGGAAACAAGGTATTTAATGACGCCACCAGTACACACATAGGTGCAGGCAAGATACCAACCACGAAAAATACACGGGCGTAAAATCCACAACCCCGAGAAAACACAATAATAGCCGTCAGCATACAGACTGAGAACAATCGAAACAATCACGCACAAAACATAAGGGGGGACAGAGGATTAAATACATACAGCGTGATTAGGGGAATGAGCAACAGGTGTGAAAATGGAACAAGACAAACTAATAGATAACGGAAAAAAGAGCGGTGATGGCTAGAAAGCCGGTGACATTGACCGCTGAACACCGGCCGAACAAGGAGAGGGGCCAACTTCAAGACTAAAAGTGGTCAAAGTAATAGCCTACAATAAGGAAAAACTCCAGGTAAAAATACACTTCATCTAGTCCTTGGCCTATATCCTAATATCCTAATGTGACTTTGGTGCAGGTCATGCTGTTCTTCACATTACCGTCTCTGGTAAACACACACTATATCAAATCAAAACAAAGTTTATTTGTCACATGCACAGGATACAGAAGGTGTAAACGGTACAGTGGAATGGTTACTTGCATATTTGCATAGTAGCAGTATCAAAAATACAAAGTGTCCAGATAAAAATACTGTATACATATTTTATCATTATTAGATGATGGTTACCCAGACACACTTGTCTAAATTGATGTGGACATTTATTTCATGTGAAATAAATGCTATAACCACCCCCCAGCCACATCTAGCTACGTGGATGGGTCACTATTGTCTAGGCATGGACATATGTTCATGATATACAATAAATTGGCCGTGATCCACCCAGACACACCTGGCTAACTGGATGGGTCATGTAATCATCTGGCAAAGTTGAGTCTTTTGTTTAGACATGTAGCTTGCTAGCTAGTTAGCCAGCTAAACAATGAACCATAATCCCAACCCATACTACTAGCAATACAAATAGATTGTCATAGCTAGCCACCATACATGAAATGCTATAGTATGAATCTGCAGGTAGCTAAAGCTAACCAACTAGGTTCAATGTTAGCTAGCCAGCTAAAATTAGGCTATAACTAGTAATGCAAATGGCTTTCTGAGATGCAAATAATATTACTACACAGATCATACATGTAATGTTAGCTAGCGAGCCGGCAAGCTAACGTTCGCAAGCTAGCTAACAGTACTCTTTAACTTGCAATGAAAATGACATTCTGACAAAATTAGAAACGTATAATATCTGAAAATGTACCTAGACTCTTACCCGTCCGTATACATGGATGAACACTTCATGGCATACTTGAACATCCTGTGTCATTTCCGTTTTGTTTGTATCTACAGCTTGTTTGGCTCGTTGTGTCAAGTCACTCCGGTTCACACTGACCGTGTGTAGAAAGTAGTTGTCCAGGTTTTGACCTTTCTGCCTGCCTTGACCCTTAGCCTGCCTGCCGTTCTGTACCTTGTCACACCACACTGGATTATTGATCTCTGCCTGTCCTGACCCTTCCTGCAATTCTGTACCTTTTGGACTCTGATATGGATTACTGACCTCTGCCTGCCCTTGACCTGTCGTTTTGCCTGCCCCTGTTCTTGTAATAAACTTTTGTTACTTCGACACTGTCTGCATCTGGGTCTTCCCTGAAACGTGATAGAGAGCAGTATCAACATTTTTGCAGTTCACCATGGCTAATGTTATATATTTAAAAAAAGCCACTGTAGCAAGGATTATCTACACATTCTGAGCAGCTCATGTTATAGACAGAAGCGTGCTACATGGCAGACCAATCCGAACTCATCTCTCAGCATGTCCAGCCCATCCATTATCTCAGCCAATTATGGCTGGTGCAAAGGTTCCTGGCTTTTTCCGTGGCTAAACCAACTAGACTTGTAATTTAACAAAATGTACAGATGGCAAACAAGTTTTTTATTAAGGCACATGAAAGTTCCCATGTTCCAGTAATTTCTGCCCCAAAAATATGTTAAAATGCCTCTCCTGTGAAGTAGTTACGTGCGTCATACTCACTTCTTACTGAGTGGCGCAGCGGTCTAAGGCACTGCATTTCAGTTCAATTCCAGGCTGTATCACAACCGGCCGTGATTGGGAGTCCCATTGGCCCAGCGTCAATTGGCCCAGCTTCGTTACGGTTTGGCTGGGGTAGGCTGTCATTGTAAATAAGAATTTGTTCTTAACTGACTTGCCTAGATGAAGGTTAAATAAATAAAAAACTTCAGGTCCAAGGCGTTGAAGAAAAAAACATACAATCCAATAATTCTCAGTTCCATTTGTGTTTGGGGAAATGTACATAAATTCAAGAGGTGGAAAGAACCAATATTGCCAAGCACCCCTATTTGGAATAACTTACCTCCAGTGTTTAATGCCACCAAAGTGGCATCATGAATTTTGAACATGTGTACTATGATGGATGTCTACTTCAGTAGCGGTGCGTGGGTAAAATCATTGGGGTAAGCCAAGCCAGGGATTTTTTTTTATCACACATAATTGCATTGTTTGCTCAAAAACCTGATAGTTCATATGACTTGCCACTGTGACATATATATTCCTAAGGCCAAGACAATAAAACAGTGTGGCAGAATACATTTTTGTTTCATCACAAAGCCAGAGAGCAACATCTGTCCACAAAGCACATTGCATGTAACAAACAGTAGTCTGACATTATCGGACTACATAACAACTATTGATTTAGCAACTCGGAGAGTTACTGCAAGACGCAAAGAAAACACGAGCTGCCTCCACTTTTCCAGGATCATTTCAACTTCAACATTGCTTAACAATTCAAA
Source organism: Hucho hucho (assembly GCA_003317085.1). NCBI lineage: Eukaryota > Metazoa > Chordata > Actinopteri > Salmoniformes > Salmonidae > Hucho > Hucho hucho. The sequence continues at coordinate 332,728 of QNTS01000530.1, forward strand.
TATACCAAAAACAATTTAGCCCAATCAACGTAAGCTAAATGTGATGTGTCTGTCCGTGGTACTGATTCAAATCAAATCAAATCAAATCAAAATGTATTCGTCACGTGCACCGAATACAACAGGTGTAGACCTTACAGTGAAATGCTTATTTAACCAATAGTGCAAAAAAGGTGTGTGTGTGTGTGTGTGTGTATGTAAGTAAAGAGATAAAACAACAGTAAAAAGGCATTTGAAAATAACAGTAGTGAGGCTATATACAGACACCGGTTAGTCAGGCTTATTGAGGTAGTATGTACATGTAGGTATGGTTAAAGTGACTATGCATATATAATGAACAGAGAGTAGCAGTAGAGTAAAAAGAGGGGTTGGCGGGTGGTGGGACACAATGCAGATAGCCCGGTTAGCCAATGTGCGGGAGCACTGGTTGGTCGGGCCACTTGAGGTAGTATGTACATGAATGTATAGTTAAAGTGACTACGCATATATGATAAACAGAGAGTAGCAGCAGCGTAAAAGAAGGGTTGGGGGGGGGGGNNNNAGTGTGTGTGTGTGTGTGTGTGTGTGTGTGTGTGTGTGTGTGTGTGTGTGTGTGTGTGTGTGTGTGTGTGTGTGTGTGTGTGTGTGTGTGTGTGTGTGCGTGTGTGTGTGTGTGTGTGTTAAAATGTATTATGATTTTACTGTGTGGTTGTCACACCCTGATCTGTTTCACCTGTCTTGTGATTGTCTCCACCCCCTCCAGGTGTTGCTTATTATCTCTGGTGTGTATATCCATGTGTTTCCTATCTCTCTGTGCCTGTTGGTCTTGTTTTACAAGTCAACCAGAGTTTTTCCCGTACTCCTGCTTCTATTCTCTTTTGCTAGTCCTCCCGGTTTTTGACCCTTTCCTGTTTTCTGGACTCCGTACCCGTCTGCCTGACCATTCTGCCTGCCCTGACCTCGAGCCTGCCTGCCAATCTGTACCTGCTGGACTCTGAACTGGTTTTGACCTTTTGCCTGTCCACGACCATTCTCTTGCCTACCCCTTTTGGATGGTTTATTAAATATCAAGACTCAAACCATCTGCCTCCCATGTCTGCATCTGGGTCTCGCCTTGTGCCCTTATAGTGGTTTTAATGACTTGATTTCTATAGGTAAATTGTTCAAGTCAGTTGGGCCTCTGTAGCTGAAAGATCTTACTCCAGCCTCACGATGTACTCTTGGGATTTTTTATTGTTGTTGTCGAAAGGAGTAGTGAACTATATCAACTAGTGAATAGATGCATCAGCCAACAAAGTAATTTTCTGATGAAGTCTTGTAACGTCTGCTTCCAACTCACACTCTCAAACACGTAGATCCCCTGAACGCAGCTCACTCTCCAGATACCAATCACCTGAATTCTGATCACCTGTTCACACACCTGTATGTCATTTACACACAGTATTTAGTTCAATTCTTTGCACCCCATCTTTGTGAGGTATTTGTTTGTTTTGATACACATTCTATTCGGAGCTCTGTATTTCCCCGTATTAGTCCTCCTGTGTATCATAGGTTTGGCCATCCTCAATAACGACGCCTTTTCCCTGCCTGTACTGTTGCCTTTTTGGACCCCCTGTGTATGACCTTCTGCCTTCCCCTGGACCCTCCTGTGGTCCTTTACAAATAAACACCTGCTGCGCCCTGTGCTTGAAACCAGCTCTCTGTCTCCCATCGTATTCATTACAGGTCTAGAGTCTAGAAACTAATGCTTAGTCTCTCTACACATAGTATACAAGTTGGTCATCAGGCATTAGAATTTTGAAACAGATAGATATGACAGTCACTTGCAACAGTGATGAATACATGTGACAAATGAAATCAAAAGATCCTCCCTCTCCAGCTCTTCAACATGGCATAATATTTGGAAACTCAAAAAGCATTTTACGCTGTTCAGCCAGACATGCAATATTATATAATGCAACATCGTATTATGCAAGTCACCACCCATAGTTAGTGACATATTATCCATCTAGCCTGCTGTTTTCATCCATTTTAATTTCCTCCTACAATGTGGTGCAAAAGAGATTTCTTCAATTTTAATATATTTCTCATGGAATGTGTGTATCCATATGCTGAATGGATGCATGTTACAGTATGTGTGTGCCTTCATATCCAGATCCATATGTTGAATGCTTTATCAGAATAGAGATATTGCCTGTTACAGTAAACATGAAGCACTACACAGACACACACACACACACGCACACACACACACACACACACACACACACACACACACACACACACACACACACACACACTCACAAGCACGCACGCAAACACAAACACATAAATATTGTACAATGACACACAAAACACACAACTACACAATTTTTCCCCTTTCCTGAACACTTTGGCCCTCTAGTCAACGGCAACTGTATCCAGGCAGCCAAAGGCGACAAGCGTTCACTTCACATCTAATCAAATGGCACGGAATCTAATTTGTGAAATGTCAATATGATATCTGGCACAATGGCAAGCGAGAAACAGCCATTGACCATAGCAAACCACTGACTTTATGTTGCAATGTATCCTTCAATTGGAGAGGTGATGGAATTCTGCCTGGGTGCCTGGCCCAGGGAGATACATGGTATGGAGGATATAGCCTAAAGCACTGTAGGCCTATGTGATGATGAGTTAGCTTTTAGATGTATGGCTTCTGTCTATTTATAGAAGTACTAGGGAGCCATCCTGGGCACCATTTAAATGTTTCAATAAATACACCCTGTTTTTTTCTCTGACACTGGATGCTCTGTCTATGTAGCCCATGTATCATTCACTTCACTGGTTCTGTGGCAAGATGCCAGCCTCTGCATTGTACTCTCTGGCTGTGTTTGCATGTGTCAGATAATGGCGAAAGAAAAATGAAGGTCCATTTGTCTCCCCCATCTGTCCACAGTGATCATCTAATATACCCCCATGTAATCTTGTTTTCATCAGATGTTCAGTTGTGTACATCAGATGTAGATGTTCAGAACAGTCCAATGAACTCCAATGAGTGGATTACTTAGAATGCAAAGACCATGATCACTAGCTAAAGTTAAAGGACATACATTGTTGGCAACAAAGACTGGATTTCCTATCTAATGATATTGGTTGCTGTCACTTCCAGTTTAGTCATTCTTACAGGGATGACAGGAAGTTGAGGTGGGGGGGAAGCCAGGAATACATACAGGGAGCATGTGGTTGACACATGCATCAACAGGATATAAAAGTAACAGCCAAAATAAAGGAAACACTTGAGTAAATGAGGGATACAAAGTATATTGAAATCAGGTGCTTCCACACAGGTGTAGTTCCTGAGTTAATTAAGCAATTAAAACATCACATCATGCTTAGGGTCATGTATAAAAATGCCAAGTTGCCCACTATTTTGGCTACCAGGGTTAGAAGAAGATATCTGTGACTTTGAAAGAGGGGTATCAAAGGAGTATAGGGGGTTTAAAGGGTGTGTGTGTGTGTCTTTCAGTGGAGGCTCCTCAAAGGAGAAAGGAGAGGACCATTGTCCTCAGTGAATTTCATAAAAATAATAGTGAATCATTAAAAAAGCTATTATTTTTTAGATAAAACTATACTAAATATATTCACATCACCAAATAATTTATTAAAACACACTATTTTGCAATTAAGGTCTACAGTAGCCTTAACAGCACTCTGTAGGGTAGCGTCATGGTGATGACGGAGAACAGCTAGTTTCCATCTCCTCTGGGTACATTGACTTAGAATACAAAATCTAGGAGGTTCATGGTTCTCCCCCCCTTCTATAGACTTACACAGTAATTATGACAATTTCCATAGGACGTGCTTCAACCTATCAGAGCTCTTGCAGCATGAACTGACATGTTGTCCACCCAAACAAAGGATCAGAGAATGAATATAATACTGAAAGCATAAGCTACAGCTAGCTAGCACTGCAGTGCATGAAATGTGGTGAGCAGTTGATTCAAAGAGAGAGAAAGACAATAGAACAGTTTTGAACAAACACATTTTTCAAAAATTAAGGAGATACGAGAGAGAGAGATAAAGAGCTAACTATATTTAGTTGTATTTTTATTTCAATTTCACTTACTTAGTTAGTGAATGCAGCTAGTTAGTTTAGCCTACTCAAGAGGGATGCTATTTTAGCTAGCTGGCTATGCACTGCATGATTGTAGCGGGTTTACTAACGTGTTAGTTCTAGTAGCTATGTTGACTATGACGTTAGCTAATGGGGTGACAACGATGTAGGCTGTGTGTAACGGTTAGCGATTATGATATGAAGGTTTGGCTTGGAAAGGCTTTACGCCTGGTCACAGACATCTGTTGTGCACTGAAATCCACAAGCGAAGTGAAAATGTGAGAGGAGGAAATTGCGTAGATGCGAGAAGGAATTATACAACAAGAAAAGTGATCATTCTGTTTGTATGTGGCTGAAATGAAAGTGAACTGTGTTTGCGTGTGATCAGGGGTGCATTCGTTCCACTGATTCTGTTGAAAAACGTTTCTTAAACAGAAGCAAATGAAGGAAACAGAGATAAACATACCTGAATTTGTCCAATATAAACTATTGTTTGCAACTGTTGGACTAATGATTACACCCTAGATCAGCTAGATGCAGGCAAGAGTGTGCAAGGCGGTATTGAATCTGTCACTGTCTGTCACCTTGATTAGTCAACATTTTCTCTCGACCTGCAGTGGTTGAAAAAGGACCCAATTGTCATACTTGAGTAAAAGTAAAGATACCTTAACAGAAAATGACTTACAGTTGAAGTCGGAAGTTTACATACACCTTAGCCAAATACATTTAAACTCAGTTTTTCACAATTCCTGACATTTAATCCAAGTAAAAAGTCCCTGTTTTAGGTCAGTTAGAATAACCACTTTATTTTAAGAATGTGAAATGTCAGAATAATAGTAGAGAGAATAATTTATTTCAGCTTTTATTTCTTTCATCACATTCCCAGTGGGTCAGAAGTTTACATACACTCAATTAGTATTTGGTAGCATTGCTTTTAAAATGTTTAACTTGGGTCAAACGTTTCGGGTAGCCTTCCACAAGCTTCCCACAATAGGTTGGGTGAATTTTGGCCCATTCCTCCTGACAGAGCTGGTGTAACTGAATCAGGTTCGTAGGCCTCCTTGCTCGCACATGCTTTTTCAGTTTTTCCCACAAATTTTCTTTGGGATTGAGGTCAGGGCTTTGTGATGGCCACTCCAATACCTTGACTTTGTTGTCCTTAAGCCATTTTGCCCCAACTTTGGAAGTATGCTTGGGGTCATTGTCAATTTGGAAGACCCATTTGCGACCAAGCTTTAACTTCCTGACTGATGTCTTGAGATGTTGCTTCAATATATCCACATAGTTTTCCTGCCACATGATGCCATCTATTTTTTGAAGGAGCTGGAGCAGTTTTGCCTTGAAGAATGGGCTTGATGTGCCGAGCTTATAAAGCTCACCCCCCCCCCCCCAAAGAGACTTGCAGCTGTAATTGCTGCAAAAGGTGGCTCTACAAAGTATTGATTTTGGGGGGGGGGTGAATAGTTATGCACGCTCAAGTTTTCATTTGTTTTCTTCTTATTTCTTTGTTTCACAATAAAAAATATTTTGCATCTTCAAAGTGGTAGACATGTTCTGTCAATCAAATGATACACATCTCCCCCCAAAATCTATTATAATTCCAGGTTTTTAGGCAACAAAATAGGAAAAATGCCATGGGGGGTGAATACTTTCGCAAACCACTGTATTGTGTCATGGTTAGGTGTCCTTCAGAAAGTTTTCATACACCTTGACTTATTCCACATTTCGTTGTGTTACAGCCTGAATTCAAAATGGATTAAATATTTGTTCTCCCATCTACAGGCAATACCCCAAAATGACAAAGTGAAAACACGTTTTTAGAAATGTTTTCAAATGTATTGAAAAAAAGTAATACAGAAATATCTTATTTACATAAGTATTCACAAACCTGAGTCAATACATGTTAGAATCACCTTTGGCAGCAATTACAGCTGTGATTCTTTATGGGTAAGTCTCTAAGAGCTTTCCACAACTGGATTGTACAATATTTGCACATTATTCCTTAAAAAATGATTCAAACTCTGTCATGTTGGATGTTGACCATTGCAAGACAGACATTTTTATGTCTTGCCATAGATTTTCAAGCCGATTTAAGTCAAAACTGTAACTAGGCCACTCAGGAACATTCAATGTCATTTGATAAACAACTCCAGTGTATATTTGGCCTTATGTTTTAGATTATTGTGCTGCTGAAAGGTACATTTTTCTCCCAGTGTCTGTTTTCCTCTAGGATTTTGCCTGTGCTTAGCTCCATTGAATTTATTTGTATCCTAAAAAACTCCCAAGTCCTTGCCAATGACAAGCATACCCATAACATGATGTAGCCACCACCATGCTTGAAAATATGAAGAGTGGTACTCAGTGATGTGTTGGATTTGCCCCAAACATAATGTTTGTACTCAGGACATAAAGGTAATTTCTTTGCCACATTTTTTTTTTGCAGTTTTACTTTATTGCAAACAGGATGCATGTTTTGGTATATTTTTATTCTGTATAGGCTTCCTTTTTTTCACACTGTCATTGTACAGGCTTCCCTTTTTTCACTCTGTCATCTAGGTTAGTATTGTGGAATAACCACAATGTTGTTGATCCAGCCTCAGTTTTCTCCTATCACTGCCATTAAATGTCTGTATCATTGTATTGACTGTGGGTGTATTTATACACAATCCAAAGTGTAATTAATAACTTCAAAATACTTATTATGTGGCTTAAGCAATTTTTTTAGGCTTCTTTAGGCTTGTCATAACAAAGGGGTTGAATACTTATTGACTCAATATATTTCAGCTTTAAATTTTTTATTCATTTGTAGGAATGTCTAAAAACATAATTCCACTTAGACATTATGGGCATCGTGTGTAGGCTAGTGACACAAAATCTAAATTTAATCGATATCTTTATTCAGGCTATAACACAACAAAATGTAGAAAAAGTCAAGGGGGGTTTGAAAACTTTCTGAAGGCACTGTATCTGTCCCAGAGACATCCAACTGTCACATATATCAGTCTTTAATGCCTTTCTAGCCTATCAGAAACAAGTATTCAACAATGCTGTGGTATAATGTCTTGTATTTGAAGGATGGTTAGTTAATTTAAAATGTAATCTACAAGTTATTAACATGTTGGATTCACGCCTCCATCTCAACAAAAAATCTAAGTTGAAGAAATAGGACGAAATCAAATAAAACTTTTTTTTAAATGGATTTAAAGTTTGATTTGATTTAATGTTATTCTTTAACTTTGATTTTTGGTTGAGATAGAGACATGAATTCAACATATCAATCATTAATTTGTGGACAAACTGGATATTGAATTGTGAACGCAATCAAATATCATCATTTGAAGAAGTATCTTCTGCTTGGATAGTATATGGGATGTATATTATGAGTATCATATACTGTATACAAGTCAAAAGGTTAAAGGTTTATTATTAATATCATGAATTTGGCATCCTATTTGTGTGGCTAATAGTAACTACTTCTAAACTTCCAAAGATCCATTCGACCATGGATGAATGATAGTATACCTAGCCAGAGGAACTGGTTTTTATGTATATGCATGCAGTTTGAAGGAAGTTGCTAATTAACATTAGCACAATTGCTAACTATCATTAGCGCAATGACTGGTTGTCTGTGGGAACAACTAGCATTCTAGCTGTTCCTGTAGACTTCCAGTAATTGCGCTAACGCTAGTAAACCTTGGCTAGTGAAACTACCTCTTACTTCCTTCATACTGGACACAGATATATGACTCTGGGAAAGTAGATAAAGAGCCTCATTACCAAAATCCCAAACTATCCATTTGAGCACAATTTGGTACCTTTTTTTCTGAGAGTGTACGGTCTTCTGTTTTGTGAGAACTGGAGGGAGGGGCAGAGAAATAGTGTACATCAAAACAACTGTACACCATAATGTATACAGGTACACATGTCCGGACTGCTTGGCAACAGAAAATCTATTCTAAGTTGATTGTTAAATCAAGTATCCATTATGTCTTATACATCCAAGCAACCACAGCTAGGTGCCCTTGAAAATATCAATATGCTGTATGACCCAACCTCACTGAGGAGCAGAGAGTATAGTGAGAATAACACACATTGACATTAGTAATTTTATAGGGCGTTTACACACAAAGACATGAGTAATTTTTTTCCAGGGAGCTTTCTATTTCTGCAGCAATACATACATACAGCAATGTACATATGTAGGATCTTAATTTGAGCCAGTTTGCTACAGCAGGAAAATAATTGTGCAGCAACCGGAAATGTCAATTATTATGTGGACATTTTTGTAAGAGTTGATAAAAATTACATATTTTAGAAGCCTTTTTAAGCCTGAACTATACTACATGTTTTAAATGTCCTGCATTGTAGAAATGTTATCCTGCAACAGGGTAATCACATTAAGACCCTACATCTGTACTCTATACAGCAGTTTATTTGTGTGGAAATGTTGTCCTTCAGTTGGAGCAGAAACACTCTACTCTGTGGGTGTAATACATGGGGGTGGTTTACTTTGTGACGTTGTCACTGGTCGTGATTGCGTATCATCATGTATCTTAATTTAAGTGGTCAGCATGGGCCTCTGATTCGTGCGTGGCTTTGGAATGTCCTCCAGCAAGAGCTGACTAGATAGTGTCACTTTCTATTAGCCCCATCTCTGCTCTCCTAAAATTAGAGGGGACGGTTTTGTAAACATTTCAGGGAACTACGACAGACTGTTGCCAAGTTGCCAGCAGGCGCCACTTTCACAAATAAATATTAGAGTAGAAAGACATTTCAGCACAGAGTTGAATAATAAAATGAATAATAAAATAATAACAGCAAGCTTCATTCTATCAGCTTGACCTTGAGTATCTACAAACAGAGCCCTCGAGTAAGTAAGAAAGTCCAAAGTGGCTTAATTGTAAAGGTTTTATTTCCAATAGCTAATGTGCATAAAGATGGCGGCCTCCATGCACTTACCACAAATGCCTTGTTTGCTAAGTTTTCCGTATTGTACATTGCTCTTCGTTATCCTTTTCTTGTATCGACATTAGCACAGCACACATGATCCCAATTTTCGCTCCAAGACGCCAGAAAAACAAAAAAGTAGATTGTGCTGGTTTGGCGCATTGAACCATGTCACACCCCGTAGTTTAAAAACTCTGTGGATACTGCTAAAACAATGACTTCATATTTGAATTCTGACATCTTAATGCACCTTTGCCATTGACAGGATTCAATGCTAAATCCATTCCTTGTCTGATGGGCCGAGTACCACTGGAAGTGCTAACCCAATAGAGCAGCATTGGGCTGGACTGGAGCTAACTCCATTTGAGATCCAGGGGTCCAAAACACAGTAGATTTTAATTAGCCTACTCTATAACAGAGCTCCTAAAAGGATCTGATACACAGCTCACTGATAGCACCCACCCGGCCAGGCCGTATCGTATTTGCCATGCCTGGGAGTGATGGAAAGTGAAGTTAAGCGAACTGCCACAGTGAAAAAAGCTGCTGGGATACCGATACCCCCCCCCCAATGGGAATCAATGACTAACAGGAATCAATGTCCTGGCTGGGTATTTGTGGAATCACATCCTGTGCTGTGATGTTCATGTCCAGGGAGTTTCAAGGTCACCTCATGCTGCACTTTGGGTTACATTATTTCCCTGTATAACATGACGGATGGATCTCTGATAATCATACTAGGTTGTCTTGGGCGATGGGGTCTCCTGAAGGACCTGTTTCTGCCAGGGTTTCTAATTATTCTGCCAAAAACTGTTGCAGCGAAATATGTTGGTATTCAAGTCATTAATATGGAGGCAGACAACATACACTCTAGGCGTGCCAAGTGGACCATTGTGGAGAATGCTACTGTTTTAGGACGCTAGGAGCATTTTTGAGGATTAGTATTGTAATTCTCAAAATCTCATCCTTATGGGAAGACTCAGGACATGCAGGAACACAACTAATAATATTCTACCTTTCTGTAGTATACCTTTCGGTTGGGGGAATAGAAAAGCGTTGTAAATTCAAAGGTTCCAACTGAGGTTTGAATAGATCTCAGTGTCAGAGCGTCTTGTCGGTGCATGCAGCTTTCGCTCTCATGCAGAGGATTGTTGAAAAATAATACTATTCACAGGAAGCTCCACGGGCGTGTGAGGTTGTAGAAGGGTTTGTCGCCAAACGGAAGTGGTTTTTGCAGATAGTAATCATCTCTAGCCCTTTGAGCCTATAGCTAACATGCAACAAAAGCTTATAGCTAGCGATGTGTTGAAAGCTTGTTTTGTCGGGTTGACGACATTACAGTCAGTCCATTCCCCAAGCTGTTTGAGAGACATGGCAAATAAACACACAGCCCTGTTTGTACTGGATTACTCCATGCATCTATTTTACGCTTTACAACAAGTATTTTCCCTTACTGACCAAAAAAAACTAATTAGCCTAAATTAGCCTAACTCACTACACTATATGTTTGGTATAATCACTTCCACTCTTATCTAGTAATTAAGATGTGGTATGTTAGGTAAAGCCTAGAGATAAAATAAAATTTTGGTGAGATTATTTGTAACTCTACTGTTTTTGTCAGAGCTTCAGGGACAAAGCGAGCTAGAGCACAAGCTACTTTGCCACATATATTTATGGGAATATGAGAGTATGCTATATTTTCTCTGTGAATCACACGTTTCCCTCTCTGCCCCAATCTGCTGTGTAATTACCCGAACCCTCCAATGACAGCTGTTTTGGAATGGGGAAAATAACCTTATTTGCAAAGTGATTTTTAAATCCCACACAATGATCATTGAATAAACAATCATGAAATCTTTATGAAATATTATAAAGACTATTGACTCCCGAGTCGCACCTCGTCTCCTCTGCTCTGCAAAAAGTTGTGTCTGCCTGGATACAATTAATTATTTTCAAACGTTCTATCCATACAGTATATCCTCCTTGAATGTTATGTTTTTCACCTTCTGCCATTGTTTGTGGTAGGTTATGGCCTGCCCAAAAATACACAGTATATTTTGTGCAGGAAGAATACAATAACAATGCTTCCCAATCTTTCCTCAAGAGCATCATCACAAATTCAACACAACATTTTCCCCAGTATAGGCCCTTTTCAAATCAAATTAAAATCAAATCAAATTTTATTGGTCACAAACAGATGTTTAGCAGATGGTATTGCGAGTGTAGCGAAATGCTTGTGCTTCTAGCTCCGACAGTGCAGTAATATCTAACAAGTAATATCTAACAGTTTCACAACATATAGCCAAAATATAAATCTAAGTAAGGAATGGAATAAGAATAGATATACATATATGTCAGAGCGGCATTGGACTAAGATACAGTGGTATAATAGAGTACTGTATATACATATGAGATGGGTGATGCAATATATACAAACAATTAAAGTGACTAAGATACCGTAGAATAGTATCGAGTACAGTTTACACATATGAGATGAGTAATGCAAGATACGGAGACATTATTACAGTGCCTAGTCTTTCATTTCCTTAAAGTGGCCAGTGATTCCTAATCTATGTCTATAGGCAGCAGCCTCTGATTTGCTGGAGATGGCTGATTAACAGTCAGTGGTGTAGTATAGAATACAATACAGTATATACATATGAAATGGGTGATGCAATATGTAAACACAATTTAGAAGTGACTAAGATAACCTTGGAATAGTGTGGAGTGCAGTTTATAGACAGTATTTGATTAGTCAAGTATGTTTTCCCAATACTGAAACGGCACCTACCGCTCATTCTCCACTAACCCCTATCAAAACATCTCCATCCATCCAGAGCAATGACCATTCTGAGGAGGCAGATGGGCAATTAAAAAATTGAAACTGCAGATTACAGATCTTCACATTTAGCACTGCTAAATTTAACATTTGGCGTAGAAAAAATAGATGTAATTACATGATAATGATAAGCATAAATGGCTTAATAAATGTCAAAGAGCTGCGGAGGACTATGGAAGAATAAAAAAAAAATCTTAAATCAGGATGTTTCTCCTCCTGACTACCCATATCCATGCAAAAACAAAGGAGATATAAGTTAAATGGAACATCTGAGTGTCCCAGGTTATAGCAAGTACCGACTGAGCTGTGTCTTATGCACATGAGAGATATGAAATTAACCGACCTCGAGACCTCTATCCTTCCCTCCCACGCCTCCCCCCTCATATATCAGCCCCATCAGGGACGCGTCACTGGCCAGGCTGGTCACTGCAGCCCAGCCGTCCTGCTGATAGGGAGGGGGATGTCTGGGGGCCAGACGGCCAGGAAAGGGTAACGTGCTCTGGGGGAAGATGGAAGAGAGGTCTCCGGACCAGCGAGAGGTCAAGCGAGCGGCACGGCCCTGGGCCTGGTAGTGCTCACATTGCGCGGCATCACAGACATCTATGTTTAGGCATGGGAAATTTGCTCTCACAGGTCACAGCACTTTAATGTCACTAGTTTGGTTTCGGACTGCACAGCAGCAACATTATCTATCCTCTCCCCATCCCCACCCACCCA
>QNTS01000530.1:363613-433383 GCA_003317085.1 Hucho hucho
TGACCAAATACTTATTTTCCACCATAATTTGCAAATAAATAAATTAAAAATCCTACAATGTGATTTTCCGGATTTCTTTTTCTCATTTCGTCTGTCATAGTTGAAGTGTACCTATGATGAAAATTACAGGCCTCTCTCATCTTTTTAAGTTGGAGAACTTGCACAATTGGTGGCTGACTAAATACTTTTTTGCCCCACTGTATATCCACAGTAAAACGAGTCCTATATCGACATAACCTGAAAGGCCGCTCAGCAAGGAAGAAGCCACTGCTCCAAAACCGCCATAAAAAAAGCCAGACTACGGTTTGCAACTGCACATGGGGAAAAAGATCGTACTTTTCTGAGAAATGTCCTCTGGTCTGATGAAACAAAGACAGAACTGTTTGGTCATAATGACCGTCGTTATGTTTGGAGGAAAAAGGGTTAGGCTTGCAAGCCGTGAAGCACGGGGGTGGCAGCATCATGTTGTAGGGGTGCTTTGCTGGAGGAGGGACTGGTGCACTTCACAAAATATATGGAATCATGAGGAAGGGAAATTATGTGGATATATTGAAGCAACATCTCAAGACATCAGTCAGGAAGTTAAAGCTTGGTCGCAAATGGGTCTTCCAAATGGACAATGACCCCAAGCATACTTCCAAAGTTGGGGCAAAATGGCTTAAGGACAACAAAGTCAAGGTATTGGAGTGGCCATCACAAAGCCCTGACCTCAATCCCAAAGAAAATTTGTGGGCAGAACTGAAAAAGCGTGTGCAAACAAGGAGGCATACAAACCTGACTCAGTTACACCAGCTCTGTCAGGAGGATATGGCCAAAATGAACCCAACTTATTGTGGGAAGCTTGTTGAAGGCTACCTGAAACGTTTGACCCAAGTTAAACATTTTAAAGGCAATGCTACCAAATACTAATTGAGTGTATGTAAACTTCTGACCCACTGGGAATGTGATGAAAGAAATAAAAGCTGAAATAAATTATTCTCTACTATTATTCTGACATTTCACATTCTTAAAATAAAGTGGTGATCCTAACTGACCTAAGACAGGGACTTTTTACTTGGATTAAATGTCAGGAATTGTTCAATAGAAACCTTTCCAAGTCAAATTTGCTCTCGTTCAGGGCTGTATGTACCTGCCTGAATGCATACAGTTACAAATTTGTTGATGTTGTGGTTTCTGTAATCAGCTCTCAGACACTAAAAACTGTCATTTTCTCCAGTCAAAGGTTCCTCTGTGGATTTTATGTTTAGCCCCTACTCCTGCAATTACAATATGTTAGGGGGCACCCCTAGGTTTGGTTCCAAATCTAATATGGCTGCCACATTATCATTAAATGGTAGTTTATTCACCTGGACACGTACATGTTTTAATGAGAGACATTTAACAGATCTGTGTACTGTACTTATGACCTACACTCATTACTACAGTAGTTTTGTGTACTTCAGCTATGTTAGGAATCCAATATGCCCACCATATACAGTCCCTTCAGAAAGTATTCAAACCCCTTGACTTTTTCCACATTTTGTTACGTTACAGACTTATTCTAAAATGGATTAAATATAATATATATATTTTTTTTTTCTCAGCAATCTAGAAACAACACCACATAATGACGAAATGAAAACAGTTTTTTAGAAATGTTTGCAAATGTATAACAAATAAAAAACAGAAATACCGTATTTACATAAGTTTTCAGACCCTTTGCTATGAGACTCACAATTGAGCTCAGGTGCATCCTGTTTCCATTGATCATCCTTGAGATGTTTCTACAACTTGATAGGAGTCCACCTGTGGTAAATTCAATTGATTGGACATGATTTGGAAAGGCACACACCTGTCTATATAAGGTCCCACAGTTGACAGTGCATGTCAGAGCAAAAACCAAGCTGTGATGTTAAAGGAATTGTACGTAGAGCTCCGAGACAGGATTGTGTCGAGGCACAGATCTGGGGAAGGGTACCAACAAAATTCTGCAGCATTGCAGGTCCCCAAGAACACAGTGGTCTCCATGATTCTTAAATAGAAGAAGTTTGGAAGCAGTATGGCCGCCGGGCCAAACTGAGCAATCGAGGGAGAAGGGTCTTGGTCATGGTCACTCTGACAGAGCTCCAGAGTTCCTCTGTGGAGATGGGAGAACCTTCCAGAAGGACATCCATCTCTGCAGCACTCCACTAATCAGGCCTTTCTGGTAGAGTGACCAGATGGAAGCCACTCCTCAGTAATGGCACTTGACAGCCCACTTGGAGTTTACCAACAGGCACCCAAAGGACTCTCAGACCATGAGAAACAATATTCTCTGGTCTGATGAAACCAAGATTGAACTGCGTCATGTCTGGAGGAAAACAGGCACCACTCATCACCTGGCCAATACCATCCCTACAGTGAAGCATGGTGTTGGCAGCATCATGCTGTGGGGATGTTTTTCAGCAGCAGGGACTGGGAGTCTTGTCAGGATGAAGTGAAAGATGAACGCAGAAAAGTACAGAGAGATCCTTGATGAAAACCTGCTCCAGAGCGCTCAGGACCTCAGACTGGGGTGAAGGTTCACATTCCAACAGGAAAACAACCCTAAGCACACAGCTAAGACAACACAGTAGTGGCTTCGGGACAAGTCTCTGAATGTCCTTTAGTGGCTCAGCCGAATCCCGCACTTGAACCCAATCGAACATCTCTGGAGAGACCTGAAAATAGCTGTGCAGCAACGCTCCCCGTCCAACCTGACAGAACTTGAGAGGATCTGCAGAGAAGAATGGGAGAAACTCCCCAAATACAAGTGTGCCAAACTTGTAGCGTCATACCCAAGAAGACTTTAGGCTGTAATCGCTGCAAAAGGTGGTTCAACAAAGTGCTGAGTAAAGGGTCTGAATACTTATGTAAATGTGAAATTTAAGTTATCTTTTTTTTATACATTTGCTAAACTTTCTAAAAACCTGTTTTTGCTTTGTAATTGTGTGTCGATTGTTGAGGGGGGATAAAACTGTTAATCCATTTTAGAATAAGTCTGTAACGTAACAAAATGTGGAAAAAGTGAAGGCGTCTGATTTCTTTCCAAATGCACTGTAGCTTCATATTCCTCGTGTTTTAATTTTCTCATTTCAACTCTGCATCGTTGGGAAAGGGATTGTAAGTAAGCATTTTACCTTATTAGTAGGATGGACTGAATTTTTCAGCAGGTTGTTTTTTGTTGAGATGTCAAAGCACTCTGAGAGAGCATTGGAAGCTTCCAAAGTTACAAACAAAAATGGGAAATGCTTAAAAAGTCAAAAGGACTTTAAAATAACAACGTCAGGACACATCAGCATCAACCTGACATCCTAGTGACCTCAAAGTAAACTGTACATTACAGAGAGGCCTTTGGGGGGGACGGACAGACAGACACAGAAAAGTGAGAAATGCTAGTTTAAATACTTTGACTTCTCTCTGATGCTGAAAATGCTTTGAGGACAGCACTGGCTGCTGTGTCATCAACAGAGCAGGCACGTGCACAGATAGAGGTCTACCTGTGCCTGAGCACCTGCCCCTTCGCCCTCCCAATAGCCAAGTGCCCTTTTGGGTGGTGGTATAATTATATTTTTTCTTCTGAACCCACTGCTCCAAAGTCGTGGTAATGTCGCCTAGTACACCACCCCCACCCCTACCCCTTCCGATGGTCTGTCCTGTATGGAGCTCACATGCACCCAGTTGTGCCTTATCCCCAGTCTTCCTTGTACAGAGATTAAGCACGCGCAGCATCTAACCATGCATGGTTTGAAATGTAGTCACCGGTCGGGAGTGTGTAGCAAGCTACCTAGTTTAAATATCAACAGTACTGCCACAACAGCATAACACTTGATTAAGACTTAATAAAAACTTGATTTACATCATAATCAATCTTTGGTCTGGTTGGCTGAAAGCCTATGTGCAGCAACATTTCATCATTTATTTCCTTATAGAATCATAACCGTGGGAAGGGTGCTGGAATTGGCCTATAATTTAGCCACAGAGGATCAATAGCTTAACAATAACAAGACACAGCCTACAGTCGGGAATGTGCAGCAAATCTGTCTGTGGACAGCATTCAGACAAAACAAGCCTTTCGCAATATGTCAAATACAATCGTGGGAAAACACAAGGTTGGAAAGCAAATGGCCCCTGCTGAAAAGAGAAGACTCTAATCTGTCTGCTGTAGGCTATCAAATATTTGATACATTTCCAAATAGGCCTATTGAGCAAACATTGCTTTACCGAGTAAAACAACACAGAGGGAGGCTTTTGGCAGGAGTGCATCGCGGCCATTGCCGGCGAGTTAATTGTGTCATTGGGTGAGTCAGTGAAACTGAAAAGCTTTTTTAGTATTATAATTTACTCCTCAAATTGTAGAATATGTGTGTTCCCACACACCTAGGCCTTTATCTCCGATTCTCAGTTTGTCAGTGTGAAAGTAGCCTGCCATTTAGATCATTTGTGCGGTATTAAAAAATGACATGTAAAATGACGTAGAAATGCATGAAATGCATTTATAAAAGGCAAAAAAAAATCCAGACCCTAGACTACTAAAAATAGTCCCCATGTGTGCAACTTCTGTAAGTGCCTCTACTCTACTGCTCTATTCCACTACACAAATGTGATGATATGCATAGAATGCTTTATTATGAAAGGTAAAAAAATATAACGCTAACTAGCAGATTTACATCAAATTGTCAACATCAATTATGAGCTGATAGCCTACCCTCTTTTCCTGATGTCAATCATATCTTTAGGAGGCACTGTAACACGTTTGCTTACAATATGTGATGAGTGAGTGCGTTTTTGCAGAAGTAAATAGGCCTATGCTAAAAAATCGAAATAAAATCACTACAGAGGCAGTTAGTATGTTAGGAATTTCGAGATATGAATTATGAAAGTGCCCTTTTTTCCTTTTGAGCACCTGCCCCCTGAAAGGTCTGTGCATGGCCCAGCAACAGAGTGAAACAGATTCATCTTGAGCACATGCTATGCCACTGGACTGATTATGTGTCCAATGTTTCAGAATGATCAAGATGACTGTTTACTTTAGGTATCCTGCCCCGGTCATCACACTGTCGATATTGGGACCCTTGGGCAATAAATAAAGTGAGGAATGCTGAATTCAGTATTTCCATTACAGCATCATTAAATACCATTCAGTGACACTAATAAGGCATTCTCTCTTTGACCCTGAGAGTGTCCCCTAAGCCTCGCTTGTCCTGCCTGCAAACAGAATACTGAATTCAGTGTTCAGCATGAAATAGATGGATGAGGGCAAAACTTTTGGCTAACCTCAAGTGCCATTGTTTCCTGCTATAATCGTTTTCTATTTCCTCGACCCTGGAAAATCACTATCACCACTAAATCTCACAACACTACAGCAACTCTGCTCTCTAAATGCTCTTTAAACTCTCTCCCTAATTGCTCTGTAAATACTTGGCTCCATATCTCCACCTCTCCTCTAACTGGGTGATAGGCTATTGTTAATATACTACCAGGCACCCACATTATTAGAGGTATTCATACTGTAAAGGGCACAACTCTTATCTCGACCTGCTCAGTATTCTGAATAGCACCTCACTCGTGAAACAACCTGTTCTATTGGTGGTTGTTGCTCTCCATTTGGCCCAAGATGCTACGTATTGTATCCTGTGGTGAGCCTACTGTTCACTATCTGCAGTTTGGAAGACTATATCCCCGTATTGACCTCAGCAGCCCCTCACAGCCAGGGAGGTACTGCACTCTGCTGACTTCTTCCTCTCTTATTTAACAAACCCAATAGGCCTGGAGAGGCCATATCTCTGGCATGCAGCAGTTTGTGCTGGGAGCCCTGTCAAACTCTGTTCTCTGGCCCACTGGTGTCCATTATCTTATATGGAACACTCTGGCTTCATACAGATGTAGGCTCTTCATTTTATCACTCTTTTGTTGCTGAGAATTTTCTATGTTTTCCATATCTCTAAGGTCTCCCATATATGAAATGGATGGTTATGTAAAAATATTTTACTGCGAAAGTGGTTAAATTGATAGATATTGTGACACACCCCCTTAACTCAAAATGTCCAGAATAATGCCTGTCTTGAGGGGGGTGGGCCAAATAAGCTCATGTAACCCAATATTGCAAGCTCTGATATTGCTAAAATGTGCAACACACGTAGTCAGCTGTTTGCCCAACATACACAAATAAGAGCATAAGGATATCTTCATGCATTTAGGAAATATAGAACGTAAACACACAGATACAATAGGCGAAAATATATACTAGGAAAATGTGTGATTAATGTAAACTTCACTTTTTGGTAGCTGTTCAATAGACAACTTTCCAAGTCCAATGTGCTTTTATTCAGTGCTGTATGGTCTTGCCTGACAAAAATGCATACAGTCACATGTTTTTTGATATTGTGGCTATTGTAATTGGCTCTAAGGAACAAAACATTTTTGTGTCCAAGGTTCTTTACAGGATGTATCTTTAACTTCTAGTCTTGCAATTAAGTAAAAGAGAGAGATGGAGGCCTGAAGATGGCGGTGCAGAATGCCTAATCAGAAATCGCAAAATTCAATATCTCTAAAACGGACTAAATTGTAGTACTACACTGATCTATTTACTCGCGGGCAATAACATTCAAGTTGGATAATAACTTCAGAAGGCTTATAAGGCTAGAGAACTTTATTGATTAATATTACGAACGCATTCAAGGCCAAAACATGTTGGAGAGGAAACAGGAAAAAAATTGAGAACCAAACTTAGAGAAAACTCGAAAAACACTGATGATTTATGCTTTTCACCACCTGGTACGGTAAGAGGGGAAACTGACCTGCTAAAATCAATAAGTACTTGAACTTGTCAGTAAAGAAATAAAGGAGATGAAGGCGAGCCTCGAAATGAGTGACGAAAAAG
Organism: Hucho hucho; assembly: GCA_003317085.1. Classification (NCBI taxonomy): domain Eukaryota; kingdom Metazoa; phylum Chordata; class Actinopteri; order Salmoniformes; family Salmonidae; genus Hucho; species Hucho hucho. Next base: position 370,494 of record QNTS01000530.1, read on the forward strand.
CTGCGACAATGGAGAAAGAAACAAACAAGCTAAAAGGTATAGTCAATACTATTGAAACAGACGTTAAATAACTTAAAAAGGAGAACATGTTTCTGAGAGAAGCCTTACATGGAATACTGACTAGATCCATTCGAGAAAATCTGGTACTTACTGGTATTAAAGAAAATACCTTTAACACGGCTAGCGGCACTATGTGTACTTAGTTATGCCATTCAGGCTGTGTTCCAGGTCCTGGTCAACGATGTGTTCCGGGACATGCTGAAACGGTTTGTGTTTGTGTACCTAGACAACATCCTGGTCTTTTCCCGATCAGCTTAAGAACACGTCCTCCACGTCTGACAAGTCCTTCAGTGTCTCCTGGAGAACCAGCATTTCATTAAAGCAGAGAAGTATGAGTTCCTTGGATACGTCATCGCTGCAAGACATATACAGATGGATCCAGACAAGGTGAGAGCGGTGGTGGATTGGCCTCAACCCACATCCAGAGTGCAGCTGCAATGTTTCCTGGCAGAACACCCATTCTTAGTGTGGACTGACCATAAGAACCTGGAATATCTCTACACCGCCAAGCGCCTCAACTCTAGGCAGGCTCGTTGTGCCCTGTTATTCCCCTGGTTCAATTTCACTCTCTCCGACAACGCTTTTGGTGGCCTTCCATGGTGCCGGATGTTTCCGCATTCGTCGCTGCCTGCATGGTGTGTGCACAAAATAAGACTCCGCGGCAAACTCCTGGCTTGCCTTCTCCAACCACTCCCTGTTCCTCACCGCCCCTGGTCCCATATATCTCTGGACTTTGTTACTGGGCTTCCCCCGTCAGACGGCAACACTACTATCCTAACAACACTACCACCCATTTTGCACCCTCATTGGGTCGTCGGCCAGCCTGTCGGTCAGTCGGAACGAGACAATCAAGACCTGGAGACGGCCTTTCGTTGCCTCATCTCCGCCAACCCCACCACCTGGAGCCAGCAACTCGTGTGGGTGGAATACGCCTGCAACACCCTTCCCTGCTCAGCCACTGGTCACCCTTCGAGTGTTCGTTGGGATATCAGCCCCCGCTCTTCCACAAGCAAGAGGATAAAGTCAGCATACCCTCTCCCCAGATGTTCATCCGCTGCTATCGCCATATCTGGAAGAGAGCCCGGGACGCTCTTTTGAAGACCACATCCAGGTATTGGCGACAAGCGGATCTCCACCGGACCCCTGCTCCCCGCTATCGGCTCGGGCAGAGGGTATTGCTCTCCACTCGGGACCTGCCCCTCCGGGTGGAGTCCCGTAAACTTTGTACCCGTTTCATCGGCCCGTTTCCCATCTCTAAAATCCTTAGCCCCTTTGGTACCCTCCATGTCCATCCTATGTTTCATGTGTCCAAGATAAAAACCTGTGTCTCACTGTCCTTTGTCTTCTGTCTACTCCATGGCTGTTCTAAATAAAAGACAGCATTAGAAGAAAGGATAATAATTGAAATAATATAATAATAATCCTTATATCTTCAAATATAAGGAACTGGAACACAAGCGTATTAGGTAGGAATCAACATGGTAGAGATAAAAACAGCAAACAGAGGACATAGAAGGCACAGTATGTGGGTATGTGTGAGTGTATTGTGATGGAAGAGGAGTTGTGTTTTTCTATTCGGAAAAGTGTGGAGTTAAGTGGTTGAAAAAGGAAAATGGTTGAACATGCCAGAGCCCATCTGTGTCTGTTAGCAGGAGTTGTGACAGAGAGATTTACATTTTGTGCAGATATGGGATATACATTTCAAAATAAATTACAAATTTAAAATATAGTTTATTTATTTACTGTCCAATCATGATGGAACGGACCCCAACCCTATACCCTAAACACCCACCTGAGAGACCCATACACTAAGGAGAAGTCCTTATCTGTTTTATGGGCCTACTGTAAGTAGCCTATATGCAGATAAGACAAAGATAAATGCGGTCAGAGACCCACTAAAGCAGCGCCGCCCCCTCAGGAGTCTGAGCCTGCCTGGCAGGGTTGGTCCAACAAAGCCAAAGCCCCTAGATGGGTGAGCATAATATACAAGGAATTTCTCAAAGCTCCTAATGAGAACCTTGATGACCTTGTACCTAGCCTGTGGGAATTTCGGTGTGGTGCCCCCACCCAGATAATGGCATTGCTGGCAAAACTAGCTGCAGTAACCCATGGGGAGGTGGTCACAATCAGAGAAGGGGGAAATGATTGTGGCCCTGGTGGCACAAAATAATCAAAAGGTCTGACTGCACAGAGATGCTTGGTAAAATAGTCACAATGTGGACCAGCGTGTGTGTTTCAGGGGAAGGGAATGTATCTGAGCTCCATCAACTAGGACTTGACATTGGTTAATCAAATCTCCCTTCAATTATGCATGCCTATAAAACAGCTACAACTGTATATGCATTCACATATCAAGTCATCTCTTGAGTTGGGCTCTGGGATGGAACAACTGTTGAACATCTGAGCTTGTGGTTGTTTGTGGGGGAAGGGTGGGGAGTGTGTATGAGTGTGTGTGCGTATGAGTGTGTGTGTGTGTGTGTGTGTGTGTGTGTGTGTGTGTGTGTGTGTGTGTGTGTGTGTGTGTGTGTGTGTGTGTGTGTGTGTGTGTGTGTGTGTGTGTGTGTGTGTGTGTGTGTGTGTGTGTGTGTGTATCCCACATCTGTTGCTATGGGGTAATGATGTTAGGGACAATAAATTGTTTGCCAAAATAATAATAATGTCATTTTTGTAATCCCAATCCTGGTTATTATTCATTAATTATGGAAATAAATTAAGATATCCAAGATTTTTTAATATACATTTTTTAGCCAACTATACTATACAATCAAGGTGAGGGAGTTGGAAATGCTTAAGGCAGTTAATCTGCTTCTGTTCTGTGGGTGGTACTGTGTTCTCTTTATAAGGATGGGTCCCAATCTCTCAAAGGCCCTAGGATACAGGTGGACAGGGGTGGTCTGCCAGTCACTGGGATGACAATCCAAGGTTTTAGCGGGTGGAGTAGTGGAGAACATTTGGAGGTTTACTCAGTAGCAGTGCAAATACCATTGAACAGCTAAAAGGACACTCAATCGTCATGGTACTTTTTAATGGAAGGTTTGCAAACATATATTATGATAAATAGAATTGAAACTTGTACCTCATATTAATTGTAATGCCTTAGCAGATAATAAGAAAAGCCAATCAGTATTTACCTGGCTAAAAGAGAATGAATATAATATCTATTGTTTACAGGAAGTCAACAATTTTCAATGAAGTTGTGTGGAAAATATCTTTCTCCCATGGGCAAAGAAACTCAAAAGGGGTGATGATATTAATTAACAATAATTTAGATCCGAATGATTGAACAGATACGCAAGGTAGATGGATCATTTTAAATATGTTATTGGACCATAAACAAATTTGTCTCATTAATCTATATGGTCCAAATAATTATGATCCATGATTCTTCGAAAATATATATAATAATTTATCAAGCTCACAAGCAAAATACTATTATTATGGTGGGAGATTATAATACGGTTTTAAATACCTCAATAGACCTTAAAGGAAATCACACTACAAACTATCACCCTCGTGCACTTAAGGAAATCACGAATATCATTGATATATTGGAACTAGTGGATTTATGGAGGCTTAAATATCCTGACCTAGTGAGATATACATGGCTGGGGCTCAATCAAGCTAGTGATCTTGACTACTTCCTTATGTCATTCTTGCTGGCAACAAAAGTTTAAACCTCTACGGGATCGGTGTCCCCCCCATGGGACGGTTGAGCGAATGTGCGCTAATGTGATTAGCATGACGTTATAAGTAAGAAAGAAAATTACCAGGACATAGACATGTCTAATATGGGCAGAAATATTAAATTATTGTTAATCTAACTGCACAGTCTAATTTACAGTAGCTATTGCAGAGAAGAGTGCACAACAACAAAAAACATTTATCATGGCAACTGGTTTGATACATTCACCTCTGAAGGTAAATAATGTACTTACATTCAGTAATCCAGAGATAAAATGTAGCATAGTTTTGTTTGATAAAATCCATTTGTACATTAAAATGTAGGAACTGGGTTCTACAGTTTGAACCCCTGCTGTGTCTGTGCCCTTTGTATTATCTTTTACCAGATCTAATGTGTTATATTCTCCTACATTAATTTCACATTTATATAAACTTCAAAGTGTTTCCTTTCAAATGGTATCAAGAATATGCATATCCTTGCTTCAGGTCTTGAGCTACAGGCAGTTAGATTTGGGTATGTCATTTTAAGCAAAAATTGAAAAAAGGGTACGATCCTTAAGAGGTTTTTAAAGTAATGATGGACTGTCATTTCTTTTTGCTTATTTGAGCTGTTCTTGACATAATATGGACTTGGTCTTTTACCAAATAGGGCTATTTTCTGTATTTTAATCCTACCTTGTCACAACACAACTAATTGTCTCAAACGCATTAAGAAGGAAATAAATTCCACAAATTAACTTTTAACAAGACACACCTGTTAATTGAAATGCATTCCAGCTGACTACCTCATGAAGCTGGTTGAGAGAATGCCAAGAGTGTGCAAAGCTGTTATCAAGGCAAAGGGTGGCTACTTTGAAAAATCTCAAATATAAAATATATTTTGATTTGTTTAACACTTTTTTGGTTACTACATGATTCCATATGTGTTATTTCATAGTTTTGATGTAGAAAATAATAAACATAAAGAAATAACCTTGAATGAGTACTGTATTTCTTTATATTCCTTTGGATGTTAGGTAGGATGATAATTTGGCCGATATTAACTGAGGGTGGTTGGCATTGATTACCGACTGGGGCACGCCCAGCAGGAGATGTGGAGATTGACTGAACCTGTGAGGGTGACCTAAGGTTACTTATAGGTTAGTTAGAGTGTAGTTAGGTCATACAGTATACTATGACTAAGAAATATTGGTTGTGAAGGACATTGCGCAGCTCTACACACATACACATTTGAAGATGATCCCTGGGCTTTGATGGCCAGTAAAAGGGTTGGCAGGGAGTTGGAGCTGATCAAGCATGGTGCACAAAGATTACTATCTCACAGGGCCTTTCAAGGATAGTTCTGGGAGATTCAGGATGGCATTGACATTGGAGAGGTACAGTACCTATGACATGCGAAGGCCCATTAAGTTGATGGCCTTTCTTGTCAATAAGTGTCAAATTTTGTTGGTTCCTTGTACCACAGTAGGGGCAAGTTGTAGAGCTAGGGAGAGGGTGTCAGAGTCCAGGGTTGGATTCTCTTTCCTTTCGTTGGAGCCTCTCAGTTGCCTCATTAATCCTCAGAGGCTTGTGACTTGGAATACTTGGGGTTGCCATGCCAAGCAGTCTGCTGCCTTTTTATACATCCAGACAAAGGTGTTTGATTGTACAGTGCATTCTGAAAGTATTCAGACCCCTTGACTTTTTCCACATGTTGTTATGTTACAGCCTTATTCTAAAATGTATTAAAATGTTTTTTTCCCTCATCAATCTACACACAATACCCCATAATAACGAAGCCCAAACTGTTTTTTAGGAATGTTTGCTAATTTATAAAAAATAAACTGATATCACATTTACATAAGTATTCAGACCCTTTACTCAGTACTTTGTTGAAGCACCTTGGGCAGCGATTACAGCATTAAGTCTTATTGTGTAGGACACTTGGCACACCTGTACTTGGGGAGTTTCTTCCATCCTTCTCTGCAGATCCTCTCAAGCTCTGTCAGGTTGGATGGGGAGCGTCGCTGCACAGCTATTTTCAGGTCTCTCCAGAGATGTTCAGTCGGGTTCAATTCCGGGCTCTGGCTGGGCCACTCAAGGACATTGAGACTTGTCCCGAAGCCACTATTGCGTTGTCTTGGATTTATGCTTAGGGTCGTTGCCCTGTTTTAAGGTGAACCTTCGCCCCAGTCTGAGGTCCTGAGCCCTCTGGAGCAGGTTTTCATCAAGGATCTCTCTGTACTTTGCGCCGTTCATCTTTGCCTTGATCCTGACTAGTTTCCCAGTCCCTGCCGCTGAAATCCTCCCCACAGCATGATGCTGCCACCACCATGCTTCACCTTAGGGATGGTGCCAGGTTTCTTCCAGACGTGAACCTCGGCATTTAGGCCAAAGATTTCAATCTTGGTTTCATCAGACCAGATAATCTTTATTCTCATGGTCTGAAAATTTTTTGGTTCCTTTTGGCAAACTCCAAGTGGGCTTTCAATGTGTATTTTACAGAGGAGTGACTTCCATCTGGCCACCATAAAGGCCTGCTTGGTGGAGTGCTGCAGAGATGGTTGTCCTTTCAGAAGGTTCTCCCAACTCTACAGAGGTACTCTAGAGCTCTGTCAGAGTGACCAACGGGTTCTTGGTCACCACTCTGACCAAGGCCCTTCTCCCCCGATTGCACAGTTTGGCCGGGTTGCCAGCTCTAGGAAGAGTCTTGGTGGTTCCAAACTTCTTCCATTGGAGCTCTGTCAGAGTCACCATAACCAAGACCCTTCTCCCTCAATTGCTCAGTTTGGCCCGGCGGCCAGCTCTAGGAATAGTCTTTATGGTTCTTCTATTTAAGAATCATGGAGACCACTGTGTTCTTGGGGACCTGCAATGCTGCAGAAATTTGTTGGTACCCTTCCCCAAATCTGTGCCTCGACACAATCCAGTCTCGAAGCTCTATGGACAATTCCTTCGATCTCATGGCTTGGTTTTTGCTCTGACATGCACTGTCACCTGTGGGACCTTATATAGACAGGTGTGTGCCTTTCCAAATCATGTCCAATCAATTGAATTTACCACAGGTGGACTCCTATCAAGTTGTAGAAACATCTCCAGGATGATAAATGGAAACAGGATGCACCTGAGCTCAATTTCTAGTCTCACAGCATAGGGTCTGAAAACTTATGTAAATAAAGTATTTCTGTTTTGTTTTTATACATTTGCAAAGATTTCCAAAAACATGTTTACACTTTGTCATTATTGGGTATTGTGTGTAGATTGATGAGGAACAAAAATAATTAAATACTTTTTAGAATAAGTCTGTAACGTAACAAAATGTGGAAAAAGTGAAGGTCTGAATACTTTCCGAATGAACTGTATATACTGCACAGGGAGTCCCAGTACCATATCAGGGGTACGAGGTAGTCGAGGCAGGTATATACGTTTAGGTACAGTATTATCACGGCACAGGAGAAGACCCAGATGCAGACAGTTCGAAGTAAGAAAAGTTTATTACAAAAGACGGGGTAGGCAAAAGACAGGTGAAGGGCAGGCAGAGGTCAGTAAATCCAGAGCAGAGTCCGAAAGGTACAGAACGGCAGGCACGCTCAGGGTCAGGGCAGGCAGAAGTCAGTAATCCAGGGCAGTGTCACAAGGTACAGAACGGCAGGCAGGCTCAGGGTCAGGGCAGGCAGAGGTCAGTAAATCCAGAGCTGAGTCCGAAAGGTACAGAACGGCAGGCAGGCTCAGGGTCAGGGCAGGCAGAAGTCAGTAATCCAGGGCAGTGTCACAAGGTACAGAACGGCAGGCAGGCTCAGGGTCAGGGCAGGCAGAGGTCAGTAAATCCAGAGCTGAGTCCGAAAGGTACAGAACGGCAGGCAGGCTCAGAGTCAGGGCAGGCAGAGGTCAGTAATCCAAGGCAGTGTCACAATGTACAGAACGGCAGGCAGGCTCAGGGTCAGGGCCGGAAGAATGGTCATAACCGTGAAAACTAGAAAACATGGACTAGGGAAAAAACAGGAGTACGGGAAAAACTCTGGTAGGCTTGACGAGACATGCACAAAGACAGGTGAAACAGATCAGGGTGTGACAAGTACAGGGTAAATTGACTAGGCATCAAGATAGATTATAATAATAGAAAGTTAAAACGCAATGTAGCAACAGCATATAAGATAAGTGTGTGTGTGCATTTGTGAAAGTTTGTGTGTACGTGTGTGTTTGTGTGTGTTTGTGTGAGTGTAAGTGTGTGTGAGTATGTGCACAGAGTCCTGTGAGTGTGCATGGAGTCAGTGCAAAATAGACTCAGATAGTGCGGGTAGCCATTTGATTAACACTTTAGCAGTCTTATGGCTTGGGATAGAAGCTGTCTCGGAGGCTGTTGATCCAAGACCCGATGCTCCGGAACCGCTTGCCGGACGGTAGCAGAGAGAACAGTGCTGGCTTGGATGGCTGAAGTCTTTGGCACCACCTGATATAGAGGTCCCAGGTTCCTGAGCTTGTTGATGAACTTGGAGGGGACTATGGTGTTGAACGCAGAGCTGTAGTCAATAAACAACATTCTCACATAGGTATTCCTCTTGTTCAGGTGGGAGAGAGCAGTGTGAAGTGCAATTGAGATTGCGTCATCTGTGAATCTGTTGGGGCGTAAACGAATTGGAGTGGGTGTAGGGTGTCTGGGACGATATTGTTGATGTATGCCATGACCAGCCTTTCAAAGCACTTCGGGATTACAGATGTGGGTGCTTCGGGGCGATAGTCATTTAGGTATGTTGGGAACAGGAACAATGGTGGTCAGCTTGAAACATGTTGGGATTACAGAATGGGCCTAGGAGATGTTGAAAATGTTTGTGAAGACACTTGCCAGCTAGTCTGTGCATGCTCTGAGAACGCACCCTGGTATTCCGTCCAGCCCAGCGGCCTTGCGAGTGCTAACCTGTTTAAAGGTCTTACTCACATCAGCCATGGTGAGCGAGATCACATAGTCATACAGAACAGAATGGCTCATTGTTGTTTACCTCGAAGCGAGCATAGAAGGCATTCACTTTGTTAGGGAGGTCTTTGACATTGGGTAACTCATGGCTGGGTCTCCCTTTGTAATCCGTAATAGTCTGCAAGCCCTGCCACATTCGACGAGCGCCGGAGACATTGTAGTAGGATTCTATCTTAATCCTATTTTGTCCTTTTGCATGTTTGATGGTTCATCAGAGGTTTTAGCTAGATTTCTTGTATGCATTCATGTCCGTGTCCCTTTCCTGGAAAGTGGTGGTTTTAGCCTTTAGCCCAGCGTGGATGCCCCCTGTAATCCATGGTTTTTGGTTTGCATACGTACTTACAGTTACTGTAATAAACTCCTCAATGTCATCGGATGAGTCCCGGAACATATTCCAGTCTGTACTAGCGAAACAGTCCTGTAGCCTAGCTTCCGCTTCGTCAGACCATTTCCGTACTGGGCAGGTCACTGGCACTTCCTGTTTGAACTTTAGTTTGTAAACAGGAATCAGGAGGATATAGTCATGGTCTAATTTTCCGAAAGGAGGGTGAGGAAGGGCCTTGCAGAGCCGGTCCTGACCTCCCTGGGGCTCTAAGCAAAGTTCTGCTAACGGGCCCTCCTACCTGACCCGTGAGCCATGTAAACCATTTGCCATTGCCACACAGTCACACCTGACACCCCAGGGCTCCCACTACAATCCTCCCTCCTTTAAAATAGTTTACTCCGTCTGTCGGTCTAAGAATAAGTAGACCTATACAGAATAGAATGAGGTATAAACAAACAATATTTATTTAATATAATATTTTCTATAGAATCTTAAGATAAGTGAATAATAACGTTAACATAAATAAGAAATTGTAGAAAATATAAAAATGTAGAAAATAATCAAATATAACACTGAGCTTTGGCTCTGCTGCCAGGTAATTAGTCCAGTCCTCACAATATTATACAATTAGCTTTGTCTATACAATGTAAACATAAGCCTGTAGGCTATGGCTGCAGCTATATGTCTTAAAATAGTCAAATAAAACCTATACAGCTGTGTGATTAACTGTGGTTCCCTCTACAGCCTGGGCATTTTCAGCATCAGCATGGGCACCAGTCTATCTGGACTGTCTGGAAGACATTGAGAAACTATGTCACATAGTTAGTTAAGCAGTCATTTACACAAATGCACTTCTGCCATGCAATCTTAAATGTTACTATGTGTGTAAACATTTGAATGTTTGAATTAAAATCTTACCATCAAGATATTCCTCTTCTGCACTTTCTTGAGGCAAAATCATCAATGATGTCATCATAGGACATGTGTTTCTCCACGTCATGATTTTTGCTCATGATGGCCAGACCACTCAAACGTTCCTGTGACATGGAAGACCTCAGGTAGCTTTTGATGAGCTTTCATTTCTTAAAGCTCCTCTCTGCTGATGCTACTGTTACTGGTAGGAGGACTGCAATTCTTAGGGCTATCCAAAGGTTAGGATATAGTTCCTCCAGGTTTTTCTCCCATAGAAAGGAAAGCAGCTCAAAGGCAGTCATATAATCTGATGGCAGATCAGGTAAATTCTGAATCTCGTGTGCCAGATCCAAGTTTACCTGATTGCTGTTCCCGCAATTCACTCTCATGGTGTTTTTTTTCTTCTCTTTTCGTGACCAGATGATAGTTCAGCTTCATCCTCTCATTGAAGTTGTAAACATTGACACTCGCTTTGACACGAGAGGGAGGCGGGGCCCTTGCGTAGTTTGCGGCACCTTACGCAACTTGAATAGTGAGCGTATAGGACTCTGGGGCCTTGGATGCATTTCTGTGGGTAAAATAAAATTGGTCCATAGGCTTTGAATAATTCCTAGAGGTTGTTAAGCTCTAGTTAATGACAAATTAGACAAAGTCCCATATCTGCAATTTTGGTCAGGTTATTTATTCATGAGAATTCTGTCCACAAAATGTGAACACAGTCTTTTTATATTGTACAAGCTGAATACAAAAGATACAAATGCCCCACCCTCTCTAGGAAATAATATTTTCCCACAGTACACATCCATCGGCATAACACCATCTTGCAACATAAGTCAATTCCAGACATCTCCTATCAGGCCCTCCCTTCCCAAGGACGAGAAGGCCTCTCTCCTACAATCTGGTTTCACAAAGAATTCTTTGTTCTCACAGATACTCCTTATGGCAAGTTGTACCACCTTGTCCCAGTCTCTATACTGTATACACAAATGCTAGACACACACACATCAATTGGATTATCATTGTTTTATAACCCTATCCCTATTGCATACATTTTCAGAATGGAATATTCTAAGTCATTACTTACAAACATCCCTATCAACTTTTTAACATTTCCCAAGTTAAAATCTTCAGCTATAAGGATGGATATGCGTTTCTGGGAGTCCGGTTTCACATTTGTTTAGCCTTGTGGTGTTGGCTTGTGATGGGATGTAGACAGAAGTGATGAAAATAGATTAAATCTCTCGGAAAGTGAAAGGGTCTGCAATTTACCATGAAGTATTCTAGGTCAGGTGAGAAAAAGCTTGAGACTTATTTTACACTGGAAGCAGCACACCAGTTGTTGTTGACAAAGAAGCACACCCCTCCCCCTTTAGATTTGCCCGAATCTATTGTCTGATTGTGGGCGGCAAGTAGCCTAGTGGTTAGAGTGTTGGGCCAGTAACCGAAAGGTTGCTAGATTGAATCCCTGAGCTGACAAGGTAAAAATCTGGCATTCTGCCCCTGAAAAGGGCAGTTAACCCACTGTTAGGCTGTCATTGTAAATAAGAATTTGTTTTTAACTGACTTTCCTAGCTAAATAAAGTTGAATAAATAAAATAAAAAATAAAAATTGTGGTGAAGCATGGAGAATGCACAAACTGTAGATCCATCATGTTGCAGAGCCAGGTTAAACATGGAATTTTCCAAGTCTCGTTTAAAAGGGTACTCTCAATGATTCTCAATTTGTTTGTATTTGGGAAAATATACATAAATTCACGAGGTGGAAACAACCAATATCGCCAGTCACCCCATTTGGAATAACCCCACTTTTCCTCCAGTGTTTAATAGCAACACCTTTAAGTCTTGGTTCCCAAAGTGGCATCATGAATTTGAACATGTGTGCTATGATGGATCTCTACTGTCATTCAATCAATTACAAAAAATCATTGATTTCTTCAAATACTTACAACTCAAAAATCTTATTCAATTGCTTCAACAGAAACTGGATGATCCTAAGGGATTTAGTGTAGAAAAAATACTGAAAGACGCTGCTACGCCAAAAAAGTTGATTTGCCAATAAAACCGAGTGCCGGATGATTTTCTCTGCATCTCAATCTAACCAAGATGGTAGCCCTTGTCACCTTCTTTTGTAGTCTGTAGAGGGGAATAGGGTCTGACGTAAACAAGGAGTCCAGAACAGCTGAGTGGAAGTCGGGTTTAGTAGCTGATGATCTGATGACCAAAATGCTTGGCGGTCAACAAAAAGTAAATATTAACACAAAAAAAGTTGGGTCGGAACTCTTAAGACGTCTCTTGAGTCTATACTCCTTAGAGAAGGCTGGCTCTCAAACAGGCTTTGACAAAGGGCCTATTTTCCATCAGACTGTTTAGTTGTGATAACCTTGGTAGAGGGAGGATGGCTTTGGTGCAGAAGGTGTCAGAAAGGCTATTTTTATGGCAACATCAGGTCATGGCTCTGTCTGACTCATCCATGCCTCAGCTGTCCATTTTGTCTAATTTATCAACACAGTTGGAAATTGTTCTCCAGCAGTCTGACATCCAAAATAAAGATAGAAGGAGGAGATGGAGGAGAAGGAGGAGATGGAGGAGAAGGAGGAGATGGAGGAGATGTGGTAGATGAATGGCTCCAGGTTTATTTTTCGGCTGGCGCTAGGTGGTGCTAGTTGGCAATTTCGACCTGATAAAGCCATTGCAAACTGTTGCGCAAGGATTAGTAATTTACCTGCCTTATGTCAGCTCGCTTGTGGATTAGTAATTTACCTGCCTTATGTCAGCTCGCTTGTGGATTAGTAATTTACCTGTCTTATGTCAGCTCGCTTGTGGATTAGTAATTTACCTGTCTTATGTCAGCTCGCTTGTGGATTAGTAATTTACCTGTCTTATGTCAGCTCGCTTGTGGATTAGTAATTTACCTGTCTTATGTCAGCTCGCTTGTGCTCAGATGGGAGGAGTGGAAATATTTGAGGGGTGTCCTTAAAAACGTGATCCATATTGCTAATTTCAGGCAGTGCTGGTAGGGATATCTTTATCTTTATCTCTTTATATTGAATCTTTAACCAGCTCCTGTGAAAAGTTTGGATGTGTGTAAAACCCTCCATATTCTAAATTGCCCTGTCTGTATTATACGCCCATGTGAGCAATTATGGTGCCTGTATTTAGACATAGCCTATCTAAGTTTTGTTTTTATTAGAATTTGATTTGCTTAATGATATTGAGCTGTACAGTGATTATGACGGGTAAAGAATGACTACAGCTATTTGTCTCACGTCCTTGTATAGCTCCATACATTAAATTATGCTTATTAATAACCTTTGAGTTATTGGTCAATAGTGACCTGTTGTACATGCATTCTTTGACTGTTGCTTCAACGTCCTTGTCATATGACAACATAACCTTTGCGCACAGAGCCAAAGCATGTACAGTAAATGTATGATGGGGATGATAGCTCCAGGTAGGTGAGACGAGGGGGCGCTACCAGCCCAGCCAAGCAGCTGATAGGGGAGGGAGTTGGTGGCTATCTGAGTGGGGGGCTGTGTGTGGGTTTTCACAACCATTTTAACGTTTCCTTACCTTCCTCAAATTGATTGATTGCCTGAGCTCTCTGTCTCAGACTCTAACAGGAGATTTGCTGTAGGCTGACTGCCCCAGGTTGTGAGCCTGAGGTTCCTTAGGAACTACAAGCTACTCTTCTTCCTACAACTGAGGAGATCAATTAACTGCTCTGTCTGCAGCTATCATTGCAACTGCCAGTCAGGAGGGGGCAGGTAGGTAGGCTGGAATAAATTAAGTGGGGAACCGTGAGGCCTAACGATTAATACAATAATTGTTGTAGTATTAAAAAATACATTTAGTTAGAATTTCTTTTCAATAATATTCTAATTATATGATTATTTTCAATGAAATTCTGATTTAATCTCTTCAATTGTTCTTGGAAAGGAAAGGGTTAATGCTGAAGAGAAAAGAAATGTCCAATCTGGATTTTCTTTTTGTGGTCTGGAGAGATAAATCTAGCTAGCCCAGTCAGCCATTGCCTAGGCCTTCAGAAGCTAAACAGAAGGCATCTGCCATTCAACTGTATTAGGGCAAAATCACATTTTGACTTGTAATGGGTGGGACCATTTTTACAAAAAATATGGAAACTTCTGACTTCTCAAAGGACGACAGGTCACTGAGCAATAGCAAGCAGTAGTCTTCCCAAGGTCTAGCTAGCTAGCTTTTGTCTTTCAACAAGAAGTTAGGATTCAAATGATCATCATCTGTTGAGTGGAACAGTTTTTATATTGCAGCTCGCTTGCTGTTATCTTTTTGAAGATATCTTATGTGTGTGAAACATTGTTTTATTTAAACTTTAGATCACTAGTTACTTTGTGTTCTGAACGTGACAAAGATGTTTGGAATGTGAAGTAATAGTTGTACATTTCGATTGGGAAATGCTTGGCCTAATGGTTCTGTTTTGTATTCTTATTATGTCCGAGTGAATGGGCTGCTTACTCTTTAAAATCATGCTGTGTGTGACTGCTGTCTATCTATCGACCCTATGTGTTTTACAAAAAGTGTGCTCTCCAACTAGGAGTGCTCTGGTATTATGGTCAATGTCCTTACAGCATCACAAGCCTGTCACACTAACATGTCATATTTGACGATACTGTGATTGTTCATGTTTCTGTTATTTTTCTTGATTTTTGAATTTGGTAAAACGTGTTGGAAGACTTTTTTCTAATAGCCACGAATCGCCACTGGATACGTTTCTCGTGGATGCTTGGATCTTTCTGCCTTGCACGTTTGCAATGTGGTAATGGGTTGAGCGAGGAGTCTCCCACTTCCTCCTGAGCCAGGAGTTCTGATCCGTATAAACCAGATCAATTTACTCTCTGCCTGCCTGTCTAAGCATTTGTGGGAAACTTAAGAAGCAGTGTCTTTGGTGCTCTCAGAAATGATCTCTCTCTTGAACGATGACTATAAAGTGATCACTGCATAAATTAATGTAGAGTCATGAAGGCCTTTCCTCTTAATGTTTTTGAAAACGATCATGATTTTAATTACTTTAATATTACAGTTGTGGATGGGTTCAACATCCTCTGGTCTTCTCTTGGCCCAGTAATACTATTAAAAAGTTAAGATGTAAGATTCTTTGCTGCTCTAGCTACTGTACTCTAATACCCTGTGGTAGTCACTCGTACTTAAAAAGCATATCATTATTAAGACATGCAGTTTGTGTGGTAAAGTGGACGGAATAATTTTTCCCTGGCCGTTCATCCGTAGGAGAGAAAGTGTTATGTTGAGGCATTTTTTTACATTCAGCGTCACACATTCTAACAAATATATCTACATATATTTCAGGATATTGTGTATCCCTGGAAATAATCAATTCATGTAAACATAGCAGTTTTGAAAACATAGTCCCCCAAAAAAGTGTTCCTATTGACACTACTTACCCTGGGTATGTTGAAAATAGCCTTGGGGTAAGTGGGTGTCCTGTGATGGTGCTGGTAGGTCAAAGTTTAATTCAGGGAATGGGGGTGTGGTATATACTGTATATGCCTACATTCAGATATAGATCTCTCTGTTCAATATCATATACCCTTCCATTTCTTTACCAGTTGTCTGGGACAGGGATGTTGTTTTGTGGTCCTCTGTGGTGCCTCCACAGGTTGAGTTGTCAACTAACCTGAATTCAACATGAAATCAACCAAAAATGTCACCATGTCATTGGATTTAGGTTTAAAGTTAGGTGAAAAAAATATGAAATTCCCTTACGTTGATGACTTTTTTCAAATCCAATCAGTTTTCTACATTCATTGAACGCCATCACGTTGATTTCTTTTGTTGAAATTTTTGCCAAGGGATGTCATCAGTTTCTCTGCTACTCTATCATAGCCTCTCTTTCACACAGCTACATGTTTGTTTTCTTCTTTGTCAATGCACCTCTTCAGTGTCATTCAGTCTATTTCGTCTTCCCTTGCTGCTGCTCAAATGGACTTCTTCCCTTCTCTCACTTCCTTGGCTGCTCTTTTACATTTGTATACATGGGGCATGATGATGTCTGCTCTGTAACAATGAAAATGCAGTTAAGTTCATATGCATGACACATTGCAAAAATACTATGCATATTTGACAGTAATCATTATTGGTGGCCATTGGCTCAACTTTCCCCAAGGCAAACATTTTGACTATATTAGCCCACACAGCTACAAGAGAGTACATTCATGCTAGGTTTAGGACCTTGTATTGTAGCTTATAGAGACCCCATCTGATGTTAGAAATATCTACTTTGGTTTAGATACAAGCATCATGAAACCTATAACACAATACATTTATTTGACTTGGTCAAAATCATATTTTTGTACCTAACTTGCTTACCACTTTTTGCATGTGGTTTCTTCCTTCACAGACTGAAATTATGACCTCTTCCTAAATATTTGGTCACATTAATCATTTTGTCTGTGGTTTCCTAGAAACAAGGGGTGGCTCAAATAACCCTTTAGCTCAATTTACCCCACTCCGCCCTATCATAAGCTACTTAAATGATCCATCATCCACTGATACCTTACGTATTCCTTTTTCTTCATCTCTCATTTCAAGACCCATTTCCATTCCAAGAAGCAGGAAGCAACTCTAAGTTATTTATGTTAATTATGGATTCCTGCCTTTCAAATGAAGTGCCAGGTTTGCCTCTGGCTAGCCTCCTGACTTGGAACAATTAAAGTAGAGACAGTTTCTCCAAAGAGATGGGCACATCTTAGGTTGTGTTGGCTATTTCACTTGAATTGATGGCAAAGACTTCACATTTGCATGGATAAGGCCAGCCAGGTAATGAGAGACGTATTCTAATGCCTCACCCAACATTAATAATACCTGCCTTGGAGCAAACGGCTGTCAAATACTGCCAAAGAGCTAAGCAAGCACAGCTATTAATTATACATTATACATAATGACAGTGGCAAAGGTTGCTCTCTAAACGGACACAATCTCAATGTGACAGATGGGGAGGCATGGGGGCAGAGAGCAGGGGGCACCGTCATGGTAGATAATCCAACATGTGAGACCACTGGCAATGCCGATGAGAGCTGACAGCTAGATTAGTGCAGGACTTGATTGTGAGCTCAGGATTGACCCCTAAAGTAGGACCCTGACTCCTTGGATCAGTCATGCGGGAGGGAGAATTATCCTGCCTCCTCGTTTAATGACTTACTTCCTGTGTTGAGAGTGGAGGGGAGGTATGTGACAGACAATGGTTGCATCCCAAAGGGCACCCTATTCCCTACAGATGTAGGATCTTAATTTGATCACCCTGTTTCAGGAAAACGTATCTGCAATGCACAAAATGTACAACTGAATGAGGTTGTAATTTCCACTTTGAAATTTCAGACTAGATTTTCCTTTACGAAAAATGTATCAACCCTTACACAATTGTCCATTAATTATAATCAAAATAATAATTAACATTTGCTGTTGCTGTAGGATTATTTTCCTGCTATAGCAAACTGGCTCAAATTAAGATCCTGCATCCTGTATATAGTCACTAATAGGGTGCCATTAGGGACGAAGACAGCTACTGTGTCCCTGGGATCATTGATCTAGGTATTTCTATGAGAACCCCTCTATCCTGGCAGTTAACGAAGAGGAGTAAACAGCTATTCTAGCCTGTCTATAGGTAATCCAGTTCACAATGGGTTAAAGGCTTATTATTACACCCAGCCAAAGAAAATGTCCTAGAAATTCTCACCAAATCCCATTCCATACCATACTTCTGTGTGGTTGTAGCTTTTATGATGAAAATAACTTTCTATGGTGAAGAGTGTGTACCAAAAACTCTTACTCTGTGAGAGTTCCATTTATCAGGTAAAGTTTTCTCCCTCCCTCTGTATGGACTGTGTTTTCCAACCACCTTGTAAAAGCAGTGAAATACTTCGCAGTGACAGACCATAATGAACAATGACCTCTAAACTCCTTTCATTTCATAAACCTGTCCATTGCTTTAAGAGATAATGTCCCTTACAACAACAAAAAAATGAAAAAAATCATCTTAATTTTTCACATACATTTTCAACATGTAACATTTTTTTTCACATGTTGATTTTTTCACCACTTCCACCTACATCTTGTCTCCCATCCAGGGACCGACCAGGCCAGACCCTGATTAGCTTCAGAAGTAAACCAGCCTGTATAGGGCCATAAGCAAACAAGAAAATGCACATTCAGAGGTGACACTCCTAGTGGCCGGTGAAATAAATGACATTATTACGTGCTCCTCACCCCATGTTATCTACATGATTAAATGTCCATGTGGGTTGTGTTATGTAGCTAAAACCTTTCGTTCTCTCAAACAGAGAATTAGTGAACATAAAAGTTCAACCAGGAGAAACGACAAGGATTATTCAGTTGCAGTACATTTTAATGACCAAAACATGACATTTCTATCTTTAAATTTTGTGGCATAGAGAAAGTCAAGATATCAGACAGGGGATGTGATATAAATACAAATCTGAGCAAAAGAGAATGTTTTTCGATTTTCACCCTCCAGACATTATTCCCAAAGGGTCTTATTGATGAAATGCCCATGCAAGTCATGTTTTAAATGTGAACATGAACTAATGCCTTGTCGTTAATCGCCAGTTTTTTCTTGCCCTGTACCCAATTATTTATGAAAACATACTTGATAGGGCCTCATTGTGGTTTTACACACGTGTTTAATACATTTTATGTACACTTTATTCAAATATTTATGAAATGCACATTGTTATATTTGGTAACACATGTTCATTTTTCCTTGACTCCAACCCCATTCAATGCAATGAACGGATGTGGGTCTACATTAAGGTGCAAATGAACAAAACTCACAAAAAGCTCTGATGAAGGATTTGAGACCTATACGTAAAGTTTAATAAGGAATAGTGATACTAGCAAGAGCAGTGTGCGGTAGATTTTTTGTCTCTCTGCACATCGACTCGCTACTGGTACCCTGTGTATATAGCCAAGTTATCGTTACTCATTGTGTATTTGTTCCTTGTGTTATTATTTTTATATTATTTCTATTTTTGTCTCTGCATTGTTGGGTAAATAAGCAGTTCACTGTTTGTCTACACCTGTCGTTTACAAAGCATGTGACAAATATATATTTTTATTTCATTAGAGGCTTGCGATGTTGCCAGAATGAATGTGTCTAAACTCTAAATAATTTCCTTGAATATTGTGTTTTTCGATCAGTACTTTTGGGTTTATGTTTTTGACTTTTAATATCATTATTTTTTCTTGATGTTAACCTAGAGTCCATGTCCGCGCCCCCATGGAAATCTAATTTGCATAATTTTGCATAATAAAAAAAAATCACTATCAAAATCCATCTTTTTAAACTAGAGATATACATTTTGTTTTTGCATGGGCTGCATCTCAATCCACCACATCCGCCAATGGCGGCCTTTCCACATCTGTGGCCGAGCTACAGTGGTGCTTGTCAGACCATGAGACATCCCGAAAATCGTTCTTCTCACTAAAACGTCTGTAGTGTCTAAACGGTATGGCCTACAAACCAACCCCTCTATGGAAAGATGCTCCGTGTCACGGGACTCGTCTGAAGTCAGTATCGCCAATCTGCCAGCTTCTGTCTGTGGCGTCCAAACAGTTTAGACTACACACTAATTTGAACACTCTATGTTTTGCTCTAGGACGCCCACAAGCCTCACCAGACTCTTCTGAAGGTAGCCCTGTACCAGTTAAAAAAATGAATGGAAGTACATATGGAAGTAGTTTAGTGCCATTGTTTTGGCATTTAATATGGGTAAAAAAAAAAATCCTGATCTTTCTTATATCACTCAGATATAGGACAGGACACTTTAAAACAACCTTCTTTTTATTTGTTTTTTGACTATCTGTTTTTCCATGTATGCATCTGTTATTCAATGCGTTTCTATGGGCTAATAGCAGTAAGGTCAAATTCAATGTTGTCATAAAAAATATATATATATCTTTATATCATTTTATTATACCTAAAGGTGTGATCCTTGGTATGACCATCCTTAAACAATCACATATTTTCACATGTGGAGTTTTCTTACATGTGATTCTGAAAATTAGATTTTCACATGTGAAACTGCAATTCACATGTGAGGTGTAAACATGTTATTCTCCTCACATGACAAGTTAAGAGCATTGGGCGAGTACTGGTTTGAATCCCAAGCTGATAAGGTGAAAAATCTATCAATTGTGTCCTTGAGCAATACACTTAACCGTAATTGCTCCTGTAAGTCGTTCTGGATAAGAGTGTCTGGTAAATGAAAATGTGATCTTTGTAAGGGGTCATTAATGTGGATAATAGAAACAACCCCTACAGGAGACTGTGAATCAAACATTTTAGTTAATGTTATTCCATTACGCAAATGGATTAATTCCATGTGGTGTAAAACTAGGAAGCTGGCATCATCAATATGGTAATAGTGTTATTTTACATGAACTTGAATGCATCTGGTCAGAGCTCAGGGTGGGCTGAATTACAATGCAACAAAAGAGAATAACAATACCACTCTAGTCTCAGTCAAACTGTCTGATTAAAAATGAATATGCAGCATATTAACTTACATCGAATCCGATGCTGACCATGAATATCTGAGTCACACAGCCTTCCGAGAAAGGCTGTGTGACTCAGTATCGACAGGTGGATGAGGCTCCAAGAACTCAATCATCACCAGAACTCAGTCATCAATGCGTTTGTGCTGTCAATCAGCTGTCCATTATATTATGGATTGATTACATGGACGTTGTCCACCTTTCTACGTCTCTTTCTTTGTTACCTGCCATGTGGCCAACACTGCAGTCATCATCCGCATGTGTGTGACAAACTGCAGTTCTTCCTCTATTATTGTCTCTACTGAGATTCAGATTAACTGTTACTACTATTTGAGTCCATATAATATTTTTATGTTAGGGATTACGTTGCGCCTGTGGTCTTTTCATGTGCAAATTCTGAAAATCCTGCATACATTCTTTTGCATTCATTTTCATATTTTATGGTCTCCCTTCACCTCCAACACTGTATAATGAGAAACAGGGTAAATCCATGTGAACTAATTCATGGCTAAGGGAAAAGGAAGAGTGTTATGAAGGGTAATCATGTAAAACATACATACTGTATGGGTCTAAAAATAAGATTCCCATAGCAGATCGAGAGTTTGGGACTATAAGATTCTTCAGCATCTGCATTTTTGTCCGAATGTAGTTACTGACATAGCCTTGTTCTGTTCAATGTTCTCTACCTACATAGTACTCTAAATACCACAATTCATGTTGTTAGGTTCAAAAGAATACAATATAAAAATTGCTGACACCATTTAAACCAATGAGGGGTCCGAATTTTAAAGCCAATTATCTCATAATCATATTTTTGCAGTCTCAAGCTCTCGATATGGCTTTGATACTGATAAAAACATTTGTGTGGATATAGTACACACAGTAACAAGTGTGATTATTTCATTTCAAGCATATCGAGAAAACAAGACAGATTCAAACAGTTTAATTCTCTATCAGTGTGTAATGTCAGTGTGTAAGCCTGTTTAATACCAGTGTATAAAATGCTAATCAGTCTCCTATAGTGCTGTACTTGGAGCCCCCAGCAAGTGAGAAGCCCTCTCTCTGCAGCATGGTGTGCAGTGCCAGGCCTGACCTTGCGTCGTAATGTCACACTGCATTTGAGTGACATCAGTGATTTGAAAAGGGGCTCTGCCTGGCAGCACATATGGCATTTTGATCCATGTCACGCTACAGAGGGAAAGTGCCTACTGCTGAGGAGTGTGTCTAGCTCCCCAGGTGTTACATTGTGAGTTTAAGAAGTAGAAATAAGCCTTGGTATATTTTTCAACATAGCCTAATTTGCATATTTATAGATACAGTCATTTACATTTCAAAATCAGCACAGTAATCCAGCCTCACACTTACATGGTCCCAAGAAGCTAATCAGTCGTTTGTAATGGATAAGACTGCAAGCCCTCGTCTGAAGGATCATCTTATCTCATTTGCAACTCATTGATGATTCATTATTCATTAATTTGCCGTTTTGGAAAAAACAACATTTTTATTCATGTTTGGTAAACAATCTCAGTGGTTCTCGTGTCTGCTGGCTGGAGCCTCCTTCACGCTGTTTACTCTTGTTGTTCTTCTGCCATCTACTGGTCAAACAGTGTTACGCCACCACACATCTCCCTGAGAGTTGTACAGTGTGCTTCGTTAGCAGTGTGGCACCATGTAAGACACCAGTCCATACAGTAGATTACACCTCACATTAGACCTTCACATCAGTGAAATCAGTGGCGTATTTGTGGGCGTGTTAGCATAAGTGGCCGATTAGCCAGTCCCTCAGTCTACATCCTCTGCTGTATCTTTCACACCTCCCTCTCCATCCACCAATGTCACAAAGGTCCCATTACCACCTCATATTGAATGCTTGGAAACATTGTGCATTAGTCAGGTTGTTCTTCTGTTGACAATTCTAGGAAATCTATTTAAAATTGACAATGTCCTAGAAATGAATCAATTCATGTCAAATCTTTACGCTCATTTATTTGGAGAACGGACTAATTGAATGTCACAGCATCAAATAAATCAGGATTGACATTTAGGTTGCCTACGGAGCAGCAAGGGGAACTGCCCCTCCCTACCCTCAGGCTATGCTCAAACCATACACCCCAACCTGAGCAGTCTGTTCTGCCACCTCCGGTCTCTTGGCCCTCCCACCACTAAATCAAATCAAATTTTATAGGTCACATACACATATTTAGCAGATGTTATTGTGGGTCTAGTGGAATTCTTGTACTGGGGTCAGCTCTCGCTCAGCCCAGTCAAAGCTCTCCTCTGTTCTTGAATCCCAATGGTGGAACGAGCTTCCCCCTGACGTTAGTCCCTGCTCACCTTCCCAACATCTTCACCTCTTCACAAATAATCTTGATTAATCCCACAGCACCAAACCCCCCTTCCCCAACTGTAAATCGCTCCTGGTAAAAGCATCTGCGAAATGACTAAAATGTCAATGTAAAATGTGTAAGGAAATGCTTTACAATACGTTCCATTGCATTCTGCCTCTGTGAGATGTATTGTATAATCCTATGCTTGTGTTTAATTGAGCACTGAGGGTGGTTAAGTGGTGAGAGAGTGTCGATAGGAACCTGATATACCAGAGCATGGTATAATTACAGGGATTAGTTCATTTTCTCCAGAGAAAGAGAGGGAGAGCTGCATTGGTTTGAAAGCTGCCGAGACTGAATAAAGCTAGCACCCATTGGGATGCTTCCCTTCTCAAAACCCTCTCCAAGCTTTGTACCATGACATCTTGAATCATATCGACATTAAATATGATTCATTGGATATTATGTTACAATATTACACCAATCAAGCCCTATGCACTCTGTCTGTACAGATCATGAGTTCATTTTCCTATGATTTGCATGATCAAGACACAACACCAGTAATAACAGTAACTTTACTCAACCATGTGGATCGTGATGAAGTCACATTCAATCTGGGGTGTTTGAATGAATAATCAGGCTCGAGGTACCTGCATATTTTTTTGTTTGTTGTTGAAAGTCTCCAAACCACATCTGCGTCATGGATGTCTGAGTAGACAGTCATCTTCAGTCAGAGTTTGGCCAAGCCTGTCAGATAAACTGTCTCCTTCCTCAACAAAAGCTATATTATACAACCAATATTTTATTAAATGTTTTGTGAAGCCATGTCTCCCTGTGCTGACATTGTTTACACAGATAAGTGCAGGGCTTGGCCTTACATACAATTTTTTTTTGAAATTTAAGTGTCCATGTACTGTACAAAAGAGCATGTAAGAGGAGCCCTGTTGGGTTTAGAATATGTTCTGTTCAGAACAAGTCTGTCCACTCAGAGCAGGAGGCCGACTGGCCTGTTTTTTTCCAGCACTCCTGGACTGACTGGGTTGGCACTGATAGACTGTTTCCACTCACACTAGTTCTTGGTTGTGTGTGACACAAGCTGACTGACTGTGTCTATGTTTTTTGGGTACCCAGGAGAGCCAGACAATTTCAGTGTCAGATGCATTGATTTAAAGAACCTGGGGCGGGGAGGGTGAGTGGGAGAGCCAAAGGTTCAAAAGCTGCTTGGGGACACATCGACAGAACATCCCTTTAAGCCACTACAAGCCTACATCTCTGTGAATTAGTGTTTTCCATGAATTCCATCATACTTTAACTCTGTGAGACCCAAGCATAGATTTAAATAAGGAAAATAATGTATCACCCTTCAACAATAATAGACCTCTGATTATGTAAATAATACTTTTTTAGAATTTCAAGTTTGTAGAATAATTTTATGGAAACGTTACAGAAATGCACCTTTGGGCTTCAATGGTAGGATTTGGTAAGACAACTGTGAAATTGTATACAAATCACATCAAAAGGGATCAAACTAATTATTATGATGATATATACAGAACCAGTTGAAAGTTTGGACACACCTACTCATTCCAGGGTTTTTCTTTGTTTTATATCTGAGATTCTTTAAAGTAGCCACCCCTTGCCTTGATGACAGCTTTGCATACTCTTGGCATTCTCTCAACCAGCTTCATGAGGTAGTCAGCTGGAATGCATTTCAATTAACAGGTGTGTCTTGTTAAGTTAATTTGTGGAATTTCTATAATTCTTACTGTATTTGAGCCAATCAGTTGTGTTGTGACAAGGTAGGGGTTGTGACAAGGTAGGGGTGGTATACAGAAGATAGCCCTATTTGGTAAAAGACAAAGTCCATATTATCACAAGAACAGCTCAAATCAACAAAAAGAAATGACAGTCCATCATTACTTTAAAAACCTCTTAAGGATCGTACCCTTTTTTTCAATTTTCGCTTAAAATAACATACCCAAATCTAACTGCCTGTAGCTCAGGACCTGAAGCAAGGATATGCATATTCTTGATACCATTTGAAAGGAAACACTTTGAAGTTTGTGTAAATGT
The DNA here is from genome assembly GCA_003317085.1 of Hucho hucho. Lineage (NCBI taxonomy): Eukaryota > Metazoa > Chordata > Actinopteri > Salmoniformes > Salmonidae > Hucho > Hucho hucho. The sequence continues at coordinate 395,386 of QNTS01000530.1, forward strand.
GAAATTAATGTAGAGAAACGATAGTCCATCATTACTTTAGGACATGAAGGTCAGTCAATACGGAACATTTCAAGAACTTTTAAAGTTTCTTCAAGTGCAGTCGCAAAAACAATCAAGCGCTATGATGAAACTGGCTCTCATGAGGACCGCAACAGGAAAGGAAGACCCAGAGTTATCTCTGCTGCAGAGGATAAGTTCATTAGAGTTACCAGCCTCAGAAATCGGCAATTAACTGCACCTCAGATTTCACCTCACAGAGTTCAAGTAACAGACACATCTCAACATCAACTGTCGAGAGGAGACTGCTTTCAAGGCACACTTAACCAGCATGGCTAACACAGTATTCTGCAGTGATACGCCATCACATCTGGTTTACACTTAGTGGGACTATCATTTTTTCCCCCAACAGGACAATGAACCAAAACACACCTCCAGGCTGTGTAAGGGCTATTTGACCAGGAAGGGGAGTGATGGAGTTCTGCATCAGATTACCTGGCCTCCACAATCACCTGACCTCAACCCAATTGAGATGGTTTGGGATGAGTTGGACCGCAGAGTGAAGGAAAAGCAGCCAACAAGTGCTCAGCATATAAGGGAACTCCTTCAAGACTGTTGGAAAAGCATTCCAGGTGAAGCTGGTTGAGAGAATGCCAAGTGTGCAAAGCTGTCATCAAGGCAACGGGTGGCTACTTTAAAGAATCTAAAATATAAAATATATTTTGATTTGTTGAACACTTTTTTGGTTACTACATGATTCCATACAGTATGTGTTATTTCATAGTTTTGATGTATTTGCTATTATTCTACAATGTAGAAAATAGTACAAATACAGAAACTCACTTGAATGTGTAGGTACTGTATATACTGTACCTCTGAAATTTATACTGTACCTCTGTCATATTTTGTCTGAAATAGCTAAATTGATCAACTAGATCTATCAAAATGTTTGTATTTAAACATATTTTTGAAAGGATCAACTAATTTGTGTGTTTTCTATGTATGGAGAACGTCTAATTAGCTTTTAGTCTGATTTGGTTGTCCTTTCAGGTTTAAATTAATGGCGATGGCAATACTCAGACCTCATGAACCACCATATATTTTTTAAGATATTTAATATTTGTTACTCCTGAAGTATTTGGTTGTCCATAATGATGCATTATTTGGAAGGGAATTAATATCTCTTACTTGTCTATCAATATAGTCATGTGGCCCTATGTCTCAGTTACGCGAACCTTTAAGCCCAATGATGCATTTTGGTAACTCTCACAAAACTACCTCTAGCTCTGGCTCAGAATATTTGTTTCTCAATTTCTTTTGTTCTTCATGATAACTACATCTTAGAGGAGACAGGTAAAATGTTTTCTCATATACAGATGTAGAATCTTAATTTCATCACTATTTTGTTGTTGTGAATTTTCCTGCACGGCAGGAAATGCAAACTTGTAGTGTAGTTATTACAGTATGTTCAAAAACTCAGCAGCAGCAAGAGTTCTCACCTCCATCACCTCCACTAGGCGCTCTGTTCACATCACTCCTCTGCTTCATGACCTTCACTGGCTACCTGTGGCATCACGTATCCACTTTAAGGTATTGCTTCTAACTTTTAAAGCATTAAATGGTCTTGCTCCCCAATATCTCTCTGACTTACTCTATCCTTACCGCCCTGCTCGGTCCCTTAGATCAGCTGAACTTGGTTTGTTGACCGTCCCTCGTTTCCGGTTGTCCACTGTAGGTGGGAGGGCATTTGGTGTTAATGCTCCTCAATTATGGAATTCACTACCTCTTACACTACGCAATACCTCATCCGTGGGTGCATTCAAGATCCAGTTGAAGACATATCTGTTTGACATGCATTTTGGGTAGTGTGTATCCTATGTGACTGCGATGTATGTGTGGGTGTTCTGAATGTATTGTAATGTGCAATGTAAAGCGACCTTGAGCTATGGAAAGGTGCTATATAAATAAAACTTCTTCTTCTTCTTCTTCTTCTTCTAAAAGGCTTCTAAAGTTTGTAATTTCCACTTTGAAGTTTCAGACTTGATTTTCCCTAACAAACAATGCATCAACCCCTACAAACATTTCCATTAATTATAATCCACATAATTATTCACGTTCTCTGTTGCTGCAGGATTATTTTCATGCTGGTGCAAACTGGCTCAGATTAAGAGCCTGCATTTGCACTTGCAAGAATGGCTAACAACATATGCTTGCGTAAGAGACAAGTGGGGTCTCAGACGAGCGAACAGGTTTCTAATGTTTCAGAGGTTATTGATGCCACAAAATTATACTGACACACCAAAAAATATATACGGGTAGAGCTCGAAAATTCAAGCCCCTTGGGTGCTGCCATAGACTTACATTAGAAGTGCCTATCCAAAAAGGCTTAATGTCATTGGCCACAGATAAAATTATGTCCAATCACGTTATATCTATTGTAACTTTGATTGCACTGATCATATCAAGATCATACTTTCAAAATCTTAGGTAGAAAGCTAAACAAGCAGTCATCATCATGCATCAAGTCAGCAATCTACTGGCAAATCCTTTTCAATCCTTGTCATATGAAGAGAACTTATAGATAAAATGTATCGGTACTCATCGGCCATTGGACATAAACGTTACACAACAAGTTGGAAATCGCAAATCTAACATTGCGCCACTGCAGCTCCGGGTTTGATCCCAGGCTGTGTTACAGCCGCTGTGACTGGGAGACCCATGAGGCGGCACACAATTGGCCCAGAGTCATCCGGGTTAGGGGAGGATTTGGCCGGCCAGGATGTTTCCTTTTCTCATTATGCTCTAGCGACTCCTTGTGGTGGGCCAGGTGCCTGCAAGCTGATTTCGTTAGTCAGTTTGACAGTGTTTCTTCCTACACAGCTAGCTTCCAGGTCAAGCGAGCAGTGTGTCAAGAAGCAGTGCGGCTTGGCTCTCAACCTTCACCGAGTCCCTAGGGGAGTTGCAACGATGAGACAAGACCGTAACTTCCAATTAGATATCACGAAAAAGGGGGTAACACCATGGGCCAGAAGAGTTTGAATACATTGGTCATGCTGTCAATCCAGCATGACTTCTACCACTTTCAAAACAACTGGAAACTCAGAACTGGGAAATCTCAGACTTCAGTGAGTTCAAGACAACTGTGAACTAGCTCAGACTGGGAAAATATGGAAAATAATTTTGAACGGTCACCCAACTCCGAATTCCAAGTCAGGATTTCGGGCCTCTTTCTAGAAATCACAAGAAGGACTGCCGCGCCACCTTCCTTTTCAAGTGAGCACAGCACAACAAGGTGAGTCCAAAAATGTATTTTATGCTGCTGCATAAATGATGTAATATGCCAGGGAGATATGTATACTGTAGCCAAGAAAGTAATAGTAAGTGTATGTTGTGTAGTAAGCTGTTAGTAGCCCATGTGCCTCACCCTAATACTTTGTCCACTTTTCCCCTCATAATTTGGCCTACTGTTCTGATTTGGTGGTGAACATGTAGCCTATAGCCTGTTTTACAGAAATGTCATCATCAAATATTGTAAGAGCTTTCATTGTCTGCTTATATGCCCCTTTTATTTATCGCACGGTTCTGACTTGGTGTATAGGGAGAATACTGTAAGAACGGCCAATGTTCTGAATTCTGTCTCTGTGCATTTGCTGAACAAATAGTTATATTGACTACGTCTGTCCTAGCTCGCTCATTAATGTCTTATGAATTGCCTCTTATCCGCTCGTCTTCCCCTTATGCCATAATTTGTACATCTCAATTGTCAGTAGAAACCACATTTGCTTAAGCATGTCAGCCATATCGGCTATGTTTTTTAAAAGGTAGTAAATTAGGCTGAATGAACTGTTTTGCTGCCAGACAAGACTCTGCTGATAGCCATGTGTATCAGGTTTCAGGTATGACCCAGTTGTAGACAGTGTTGAAGTAACAAAAGTTTATTTATAGTATAGGGGCAGGCAAACGACAGGTCAAGGGCAGGCAGAGGTCAGTAATCCAGAAAGGGTGCAACAGGTCCAGAACGGCAGGCAGTCTCAGGGTTTGGGCAGGCAGGGGTCAATAATCCAGACAAGGTGTAGAACGGCAGGCAGGCTCAGGGTCAGGCAGGCAGAAAGGTCAAAACCGGAAAATGTAATATTTAATATTGTGTTGTGTTGTGTTATGTTGTGTAGTAGCTTTGCTAGCATGCATCACACATTTTTCAGAATGTTTGCCCCACAAAGATGTACATGCTAAAATCGCCATTGATTTTGATACTACAGGACACAATTTATATGGTGAAAACAATGTATGGGGAGGCAGAGGCATAGAAACTCACATCAATACCTTTGTCAGATAACGCTGTTAATGAAGAATTTATGCTATTGCTACCAATCAAGAGTGACTGACTGAATGACTCAAAAACTCCCCGGCTTATGCTCTCCAAATGGACGTTAGTTATGAGGACCAAGATGTCTATGCATTGACTTTTGTTTGTTATACATGTCGGGGGTGCTATTAACGAGGACATATTGTTCTGTCTCACGATTCCCGATCATGAAACGACATAACAGATGTTTAGTGTGCTGATTCCTTATGGGAACCCATCTGCCATATGGGTTCATTGTATGATACACCGAGAGCAACTGGCGGCAAAAGAACTGAGCACAGAACTCAGAGATATACTGCAGCAGGTAACTTTGATTGTAAACCACATCCACCGCACGCACACCTGATCGCAAAACTATGTGGATATGTGGGATCAGAGCATGACAATGTTCTATTTCACATCGAGGCTTGGTGGTTATTAAGTGGGAGGGTTGGAAAGAGTTTTCAAATTGAGAGAGGAACTGTTGTCATTCCCAATGGATGACTTCCTGTGTAATGAAAAGAAAATCACAGAAAACAGCATCAGTAAGTCCCACACGAGTGATGACTGCTCACCTCCAATGCTTGGAAGAGCACTTTGGGACGGACCTACTTCCCAATCCATTTGACTGTGATCCTGGCTAAGTTGACATGCCGGTAAGTGAAATCGAACAGCTGATGGAGCTGTTATGTGACCGAATGCTGCAGACAACGCATTCACAGGCCACTATGGAGGAGTTTTATTTCCTGACTCAAATGGAATACCCTGCCATCTTCCTCTGAGCATTAATGCTGCGTTCAAAACAACTGGCAAACTTGGAACTGGGAACTCGGAAATCTCCGACTTCCAAATTCAGTGCGTTCAAGACAACTAGGAACTTGGAAAGAAATAAGCTCCAACTGTGAAAAATCTTTTGAAATGTCATCCAACTTGGAATTATAACTTGGGAATTCTGGCCTCTTTCTAGAGCTCTGACTTTTTGACCTTAAGATCACTGACGTCATGATTTGACCTCGTATTTTTCAGAGTTCCCAGTTGTCTTGAAAGCACCATAAAACTCATGGAAGGCTACCCTTCGCCAGCTCATATCTGTGTGAAGCTAGATTCAGTGCTCTCGTCTACATTAAAACCAAATATCAATCCAGGTTGGATGTGACAGCAGAGATGAGGTGCGCACTTTTGATCCTGCCCCCTGACTTTGAGAAGCTCCGACTACAGTATGTAGTGTTTGACATTCATTTTTACGTTTAGGATGTAATTTAGGCTGCGTTGCATTTTTGCAACCGTGAGTCTCACAGGCTTAATAGAACATTACGTGTACATGTTTTTGACTGTACTCTCTTATTTTTCAGTACACGTTTCAAACATAGTATAGAGATGATTTGATTCCTCACATTTGATTCATCAGCTTCCACAATGATGAAGAACATACTACTAATGAATTGGTAGCATGATGGGAGGTTTTGTTCCTTGCTTAGATAATTATATCATGACTATACACATTTTTACATGATGTACTACAGTGTTATCCAAACTCGGTACTCTGGACCCCAAGGGGTGCACATTTTGTTTTTTGCCCTAACACTACACAGCTGATTCATCAAAGGTTGAAGATTAGTTGATTATTTGAATCAAAATGTGCACCCCTTGGGATCCTGAGGACCGAGTTTGGGAAACCCTAATGTACTATGTAGAATACTCCCAGAAGCTAACACAATCCCTTAGTGGAAAATCAATGTGTATCTGGTTGGTCAAAGCCCCTTATTTGCAAGCAGACAGCCTCTCTCTTTCCCTAGTGGTGGAACCAATGAAATCCTCTCACAGAAGGGCAAAACATCTCTGGGCATGGCAGCACAAGGGATTGATTCTTTATATCTATTTTCCATGTTTCCAGGCCCAATCGGTTGGTCATCAGTATCCTCTCTGTTCCTCTATCCAGCTTCCCTCCTCTATGGTGCAATGAGATGGAGCAGGGCTAAGTTGGGTGGCCCACCTCGTGGTAAATCATTTTAGTGGCGGTGGAGGAAAACATTTATTTTTTAATGTTAATTTCCTGTAATTCTACACATTTTGCCATGGGGCGTAGAGAGAACATGGCAGTTTTAAAGCAATTTTTCTACATTTCTGCACATTTTGCCATGGTGCGGAGAGAAATTTTTGCAGTTTTAAAACACATTTCCTGCAAATCTACACATTTTGTAATGACTTATAAGTCATTACAAAATGTGTAGATTTGCAGGAAAGGTGATGTCTGAGTGATGTCTAAGTGAAAATGACTAACAAAACCAATGGGGGCCTCCTGGAGGTCTGGGCCCCTGGGCACATGCCCCGAGTACCCAGTAGGTATTCAGCCATGATTAGTACAAGTTTAGATAATGTAGCTGGCTGGACTAACTACCAATTTAACAATTGTTAGCTTACATGGATAATTGAGTTACTGTCAATGACTGACATAACAAGAGAAAAACTGCTGATACACAACCAAATAAAAAAATTGCAGCTGGTGTATTCTACTTTTCTTATTCTCAATAGTAAGTTGAGACCCCAACTGAGTTCGCCCTGACCCAAAAAAGGGCTTATGTCTGGAACCGGCCCTGAGATGACATTAAAAATACATGGGAACAATGTGTGCTCTGTTGTGTGGAAGAGTGCCTCTCAGACTAACAAACAGAGTACACCCGAATGCTGGGCTTGCAACTTCCTGAGCTTCTTCGCCAAGAGGAAAGAAATGGGCTCCTAAAGTTTTTAGGAAAACAAACACAAGGTAACGGATAATACTAACTTCTAAAAGTTCTTCAAGATACTTATTTCTGACTTAACATGATCTTATGAAAATAAAAATATAATCAGAATATTCAAAAATGCAACCGGTCCACCATTTGTACACACATATACAGTATGAAATACATTACATGCAAATGCAGAGTGTGTTTTGTTTGTGAGTGAGTGCGTGTGGGTGTGTTCGTTGCCATTCTCAATTGACATTTTAGATTGGAATCATATAGCATCACCTACCGAGAACCTTGGTGATGAACTCCACCTTAGCAGTTTGTTCCCAAGGTGCCATATCCAACACCACCACTAGAGGAAGTATAAGTATACACTCTCCTTGGTTGAATGACAAGTTCACAAACATTGAAATGTCATATATCCTCTGCCTCTAGAGTTGTTTAACATTACATTGATGGTCAAAGTGTCAAAAGAGCATGGCATCACAATAAATCACAATAATGGTTAAACCCTTATTTAAAATTTGTATTCGTTATTATTTTTTTTATTTTTTTTGTTGCTTGAGTTTATTTTAGTAAACACTTTTTTCTTAAAACTGCATTGTTGGTTAAGGGCTTCACTGTTAGGTCTACACCTGTTGTATTCGGCGCATGTGACAAATACAATTTGATTTATTTAGTAAAAATATAGAACATTGTTTCAATAGCTAAAGAACTACTCCCTCAAGTAATATAGTGCCAACCTGACATTTCCAAACAGATCCTTGAACATCTCTGCCAATCTGCTGTTCATTAAACTGATTGCTTGACTGCACTGAGGGTTTGCCTCACTGCCTTGTTTTGATTAAAGGGAAGCTCATAAATAGAGTGCTGTCTATAAATGATTTCCTCATTACATCAAAGTCACACGGAAATTGTAAGCAGCTCTTAAAATTGCCACAAAGGCAGCTACCTTCATGGGATTAGTCCCCTGATGAATGATATATAACAAGGCAGGAAGGAGGACCATAAAACATGACCAATCTGGCTCTCCAAACCAATGGTGTTTCACACTATTGGAAGTGCTGTGGAAGCTGGATACAGTTGACTAAAACCAATAACATTAAGGTCAATTAGTCCTGAGAATGCTGCTCGGGAAGTAATAGGCCTACTACTGCCATCTAAAACCTGGCGAGTTTAAATTGCAGTCTTCCAACAACTTTTGTCATTGAAGTAACCCAAAGGTTTGGCGCACTGCTTTACTTATTGTTCCACAGATTACTGCTGAAGTTAGCGCTTCAGTGCTTTCAGAACAGGAAGGGCTGAGGTGAGAGGAGAGAGATGGTATTGTGTAGATGCTATGGTTTGGGACTGTAGTTCTCCATTTCAACTGACATTAAACATAATAAGCCATCATATGAAATGAATTAAATGACTTACTGGAAGCAGAACACTGCAAATATCATCAAAATTTAATCAAACATTGTTTTAAAATGACATTCACTGATATGGTTTACAAAAGTGTTATAATAACTGGAATTATCTGAGTACCTGACTTTTTAGTGCTTTACATTTGAGCGTTGTCAAATATTGACATTAACATTAGAAACCTTGCAACCATACCACACCATGCAACCATATGACAAAATGTAGGTCATGTTCAATTTCAAAGATGTAGATACGTAACAACATATTCTTACTTACATAACATCTCAATAAGCAAACATGTTTTAAAAGCCTTTTTAATTTTGGTCCATGCAAATTAGATTCATTGATGATATTAAAACCATGTATAAAACTGCATACTGTAGCTCCTTGCAATGAAACCTTTAGATTAAAGAATAAAAGGTATAAATAACATTTTGGTCAGAAACTTTTGCCACATTTGAGCTACATATAAATACGGAACATGAATCACACAATAAATTCATTTCTTGTATAAACATTTTAGAGTGAAAGTATAATAAATAAGTATACACAAATTAAACTAAGACTACAAATGTCTTTGAAACAGAAGTGCTGAATATAATTTGTTGCTACAGTCAAATCTAATGTAAAAATATCAACAATTTTGAATTAGTAAAAATATCCAAAATGTTGAATAAGTTGAGTTTGAGTTGAGTTTATGAAAAAAAAGAAGACAACACTTCAGTATGGAATGAAAGTGGTCTGAAATCCAACCTATCTGTCTGTTTTCAAGGAGAGGTGAAACAAGGCAGACCTGAAGTTTGGATCCACCCCGGCCCGAACAGAATCATGATAATCAGACCTTAGCTGAATCTTCTATGCTAGATACTGACAAGTGTAAGGACAGTAATACAACTACATTTGATCAATACCACAGAGACAATTGGATAAAGGGGAACATTTGCATTGGAATATATTACATAAAGTAAACAGAACCATTAGTTGATTTCGTCTGGATAGCCAAATCATTATCCATCCACAGAAGAGAAAAAAAAGAAACCAGCAAAACAATTCATTGAGGTCTTTAAGGCTCTTTGGTGAGTGAGGCACTGCATTTTTAGGTGTGTTTATGAAAGAAAATCATCTCCATTTCAGTGCTGTTTTTGTAGCAAGGAGAAAAATATCATATTAAAAAGAGTGATGTCCAAGTGTCCAACACTAATATCAACAGAACAAGCTTATATTCCTCTCTATCATCATGTTAGGTGATACATGCTGTATCCCAGCGGCGTAGCGTACAGTCCCATAGGTGGGAGGGGCAGCATTGGTCGGTGGTAGGGGTAGGACTGTCCGTACAGGGAGACAGCTGTGTGAAGTTGGGCACCCAGGGGCATGGGTAACGTAAAGCCCGGGTGCAGCACAGGTTTGGCAGCCATTTTGAGCTTCTCCAGCTCGGCCTCCTGTAGTCTCTTGGCCTTGGCCCGGCGGTTCTGGAACCAGATCTTGACCTGAGTCTCAGTCAGGGTCAGAGAGCTGGAGAACTCGGCCCGCTCTGCGATGGACAGGTACTGCTTCTGACGAAACTTACGCTCCAGAGCCAGCAGCTGGGAGGTGGTGAAAGGAGTACGAGGCTTTCTATTGGTCTTGTGCTTTCTCAGCGGACAGGTAGGACTCACCTGCCCTGAAGAGAGAGAGAGAGAGAGAGAGAGAGAGAGAGAGAGAGAGTCAATAGTGATTTAATGTAACAAATGGATACTTGAGTGAGAAAGTAAATGTACTTAATATCCTGGTAGCCCTAATATTCTGATAGATAATCTGTAGTATTTTTACATCATTCTGATACATAAACTAACAATGTTCGAGAGAAAACTGTTTGAGTGTGCTCAAAGTTATTTGGTTGGCAGCTGATAGCAATTTTAAACTCTGAAATTGAAACGTAGGCCTACTAGTTTACCCAAGCGCTGTACAAGTGAATGACCATACATGAAATAAACTTTTTCTTTGTATAAAATAGACTGATTTTGAGCAGAGATGTAATATCTGACCCAGTCAACTGTTTAGACTCAGATTGTTGTGATACATTGTAAAATGGAAATGGTCAAACATTGTAATGGGAACACATATCAATGTAGGAGATTAGTGTAATTTGTTGGAATGATTTTAAGCAATCTCAATCGCACTCCACACTGCCCTTTCCCACTTGGACAAAAGGAACACCTATGTGAGAATGCAGTTCATTGACTACAGCTCAGCGTTCAACACCATAGTGCCCACAAAGCTCGTCACTAAGCTAAGGACCCTGGGACTAAACACCTCCCTCTGCAACTGGATCCTGGACATCCTGACGGGCCGGCCCCAGGTGGTAAGGGTAGGCAACAACACATCTGCCACGCTGATGCTCAACACAGGGGCCCCTCAGGGGTGCGTGCTTAGTCCCCTCCTGTACTCCCTGTTCACCCACACTGTGTGGCCAAGCATGACTCCAACACCATCATTACGTTTGCTGACGACACAACAGTGGTAGGCCGGATCACAGACAATGATGAGAGCCTATATAGAGGAGGTCAGAGAGCTGGCAGTGTGGTGCCAGGACAACCATCTCTCCTTCAACGTGAGCAAGACAAATGAGATGATCGTGGACTACAGGAAAAGGAGGGCCGAACAGGCCCCCATTCACATCGACAGGGCTGTAGTGGAGCGGGTCGAGAGTTCCTTGGGGTCCAAACACACCAAGACAGTCATGAACAGGACAAGGGTAGTGCGTACGGCCCAATACATCACTGGGGCCAAGCTTCCTGCCATCCAGGACGTACATACTAGGCGGTGTCTGAGGAAGGCCCAAAAAATGTCAAACACTCCAGTCACCCAAGTCATAGACTGTTCTCTTTGCTACCGCACGTTAAGCGGTTCCAGAGCACCAAGTCTAGGTCCAAAAGGCTCCTTAACAGCTTCTAACCCCAAGCCATAATCAAATGGCCACACGGACTATTTACATTGACCCCCCCTTTTATTTTTACACTGATGCTACTCACTGTTTATTATGCACAGTCACTTTACCCCTACCTACATGTACAAATTACCTCGACTAACCTGTTCCCCCGCACATTGACTCGGTTCCAGTAGCCCTTGTATATAACTTTGGTATTGTTATTTTATTGTGTTACTTTTAATTAAATTTTTTATTATATTTTATTTAGTAAATATTTTCGTAGCTGTATTTCTTGAACTGCATTGTTGGTTAAGGGCTTGTAAGTAAGCATTTCACGGTAAGGTCTACACCTGTTGTATTCAGCGCATGTGACAAATACAATTTGATTTGAATTACACACAAACCACATGAACAAAACATTTATGTGGATAGACTAATAAAACACACAAATCAATGTAAGGGTTTGAAGACCTGCCTGATATGCCAAAAAAGATACATAGAAATACATCTTATTATCCCAAATAAAGAATACAAATTGTTGAATATTGTTTTCAAATGAAAGATTATGTTTCATGTTAGACCCACAGTAAGCCATTTATTAACTCAACTAATGTTGTAAAGACCCAGGCCTGTTTTTCCTAATACTTCTTTTTCACATATTGGTTTAATAAATTGAATGTCAAGACTTAAGTTATCGTACGCTTTTTTTCTACACAAGCATTCAGATATAGTCTAATTAATTAGGCATATACATAAGTTATTACTTATAGATGACACCCTGTCAAATAAACTGAATGTACGTTATAGCCATGCAATATTGTGAGGCAGCACATACCAATTCAATGGGTCGATTTGATTTGTATTTTACCATATGATATATATATATATATTTTAATGATATATATATATATATATATATTTTTTATATCTAAATAAAAAATAAGTTATGATAAATAGTGAGGTAAGAAGTACACATGTATAAATATTCCAAAAGTGTTCCAATTACTTAAAAGAAGCAGATTTGTATATCTCAATTTAATTTCAATTCTCTCACGTGAGTCTCCAAAAGTTACTCACGAGTTTGCGCTGAGAATCTTGGGCTCATAACCCAGGGAGCACAGTCATCCGGCTCGGAGGACTCCGACTTTACGGGCGATGGTGGAATAAAGTGCTTTCGGATTCCCTCGGGAGGGCTATATGTCTCTCTGCACAGGTACGGAGAGTTCTGAGTCTTTGAAAATGTAACCACAGAGACATTGTCGGGTTTGCTTGTAAACTCACTATGAGTCTTTCTACCCGACATTATAGCCTCTACACTGAAGGGATGATGGTGTGTAGTCACTTGAGTTTTGCGGTCATCCATCGTGCTCTCCCGCTCGGGTCGGCTGTCCTCCTCCGATGAACTGCTATCCCTCAAACTCACATGGGTAGACATTTCCCCCTTAGTATGTCCCAATGGCACACGGCAAGACTGAGTGACAGTCGCAGCTACAGGTGGCGTTCAGAGTATCTGGACCCAAGCTGTCAAGTGTGGGGGTGAGTCAAATAATCACGTGGCGCCAGTGGAACTTTCGGCCAATCGCAGCGCTGCCAAAATGAAGGAGAGGACCTTGTTACCATTGATTGGTCTCTCACACAAGAGTTCAAAATATCTGTAGTAAATCACATGCATTTACTGTGACGGATAACTTCAAACCTAACCCCAAGAGATGTAAACACAGGCCCCATGCAGATAATTATGAAAGAGATAAACACAATATGCCTTTCCCGTTCTTAAATTTCAAACAGCTGAAAATACAATATTTCTGGTTATGGAAAAGATAATGTATTTCACAGTAGTTTAGATGGTACAATGACTCTACACTATGCTTGTTTGTTTTGTCATATAAACTAAAATTAAGGGAACTATTAGAATGTCAGCAACCAGGAAATGGTGGAGCAATTTCTGCATAGTGCATCTTTAAATCTAGAATCCTTAGTTGCTAAATCCATTTTTTTTACTTTTAAGTTAATTATATATAACCATTGATTTTTGAAGAATGTTGTACCCCATCAGATCCCAAAATATAAGCTTATTTCATAGTTTGTAAACAATGTAAATGTAAAGAAAAAACACTGTATAGCCATAAAACATGGTTAAAGCTATAATTTTGATATCATGGATGGTCAGTCCTTGCATCCATAGCTTAATCTATTAAGTGTGGTTACATTTCTCCAGGCCCATCCCTCAGCTTTTTACCAAAAACGCTTTGTTATTGTTTCAATTAAGCATTATAGCTTTAAACAAAGAAGGCCTAGTTATTTTTAATCAAATATGCACAACCTTTGTAGAAGTTTGAAGACCCTCACAGATATTTTGTGGGAGACAGTTTTTAGAGCAGTCTTGAATTAATCTACCAGTATAAAGTGCTATTGGCAAGTGATTCTGAGACTCAGATTTGTCACTTTCAAATGTATGCCAAACAAAAACCAATGATTGCAAAGTTAAACAAACCATAGAACTCTATGCACAATGACTACGTTTAACAATGTCCAATAAACATTTTACAAAAACACTTTTACTTGAAGAACGGTGCAGATGCAAAGTTTGGTAACAGAATGACGGTTTGTGCTGTTTGTCCCATCATTTGTATCTGCACTGTTCTTCAAGTAGTTGTGTTTTTGTAAAATCTTCTGTGGAAGTTGTTAAAAGTAGTCATTTTGCACGGAGTTGTATGGTTTGTTTAACTTTGCAATCATTGGTTTTTGTGAAACATCTGAGTCTCAGCATCACTCTGTCACCATGGAATTGCCCTTATTTCATTTTGACTTTCAATTTTATCACTGTTTCATTATTCCAGCAAATTTTGGAGACTGCCAAAATACTTATTCATACCATATGCAGATATATATATATTTTTTACATCAGACTGCATTCATCCGTTCCAGGTGGATAAACTTGGTTGTTTACAACAGATGGTTCAACATATCCTACCCATATACAGCATGTTTATGTCCATTTACTGTTATTCATCTGATCCTCTTCAACTGATCCCTTTCTGATTACTACAAATGTTTCTGTAAAAATCATTGATCCCTACAGTAGGCTGTGTTGAAATGAAAACAACTTTACCTATAACAGCTGTACCTATGATAATATAGTAGACCACAGAATTTGCTCAGTGCTAAAATATTTTCTCAGTCGCTTTGGTTATGTTTTCAAGATTCACAGCCCTGATTCCAATAGCCAAATAAGTTAGTGTGATAAAACAAAAACTTTAATCAAATTCCTGACAATAATGAACTATGATCAAATGTGTTTCTCTCATTATGTAATATTACATTTCCACACAAAAACCTTTGCAAATTATTCCACTGGAAATAAACAGCCACTATTTGATAATCACAAGGTCTATCCCAAACTCAGCTTCCCAGTTTGACTGGTAAGAGCAGTCATGCATGCGCTGGGGGCCTACAGGGCTGGGACTGAGCGAGGGCGCCGTTCCCATGAGGCTGTGCGTTATTAAACAGGGTGATTTCACAGATAATCTGAGGTTTGCGAAGGCGCCAGTAAGCGGGCAGATGAAAGCCTCACTCCTCAGGGGAGAAACTGTTGCAGTTTTGCGGCTCCACTCAGGAGCCACCTCCCCACTTGCTCTGGTCACACCCCCACCCTCAGGCACCTTGTCGAATCCAGACCCGGGCCCTGCTACACACAGCCTGTCATAGGATTAAGTGGTAGTGAGACATGTAATCTACATGTAGCCTATAGTCAGCTCAATGCAATAATGCTGTGGAAACTGATATGTGAGTAATGAAAAAGAGTGACTGAAGCCGTGTACAAGCCGAACATAGACCAAGGAGATTTTCAGCAGGAGGAATCCCCTTGAGTGTTGGCAGTCTAGGGCCCTCAGAAAAATCATTCCTTTTAACATAATCTCTTTGGGTTTGATAAAAGAAAAGGAGGGGAAACAATCTGCCTGAAAAGCGGAGGAGGAAAAACACCAGAAGACAGCTTCTGGTTTTGTTGGTATGTTTGGACCCACCTCGAGCATTGTAATTACAGTCTGCACTTTGAAGTGGTGAAATGAGGGACTGTGTAATAAACTGGGTCTCTCACACTCACAGCCATTGGGCCCACTTTATGGACACTCTGACCCCAACGCACACTAAATGCATACTGATACTTTAAAGGATTCTCAATAGATAAACTCATGTGTAATGTTGGAAGATTGGTATAGTTTTTAACATTTGAAACAGTGGAGGCTGCTGACGGGAGGACTGCTCATAATAATGGCTGGAATGGAGTGGAATGGTTGGAATGTGTTTGATACCATTCCATCAACTCCAGACATTATTATGACCCGTCCTCCCCTCAGCAGCCTCCACTGATGTGCAAATAGGAACGTAACATATTATTCGAAGGTTGATCTCTCTTGGTAGGTTTGTTGCTGTGCCAAATACTTAAATACTTCACTCTACTGTCTCTATTGTTGCACAGAAACATACATCTTGCAAACTAAGAAGTGATAGATCAAAATATAACCCTGAACTAATATTTGAAACTATGGAAAAAGGGGAGGACTTTACATTGACACACAATAAAGTGGTAATAACATGGAAAGAGTGTTGTTACAAGTGATATACTGACAATTAATACATTATTTTCCCAGATACCACTTATTTTCAGTATATTATTCTTATTCTCACATACCGGAAAATGTATTTACCTGATATAAGGTGCATAATACATGACAATAATACTGCACATTGGCTTGAAAAACAAGTCCTGTGTAGAAGCCCTCTCTCTCCAGAAAGGTCAGGCACCTTGTCAAACTTGCAGAGCATGTTAAAATGAAGGGCGTTCAGTTAAGCCAATCGCTGTCATCACATTGTTCAAACAAGCTTTAGCTGCAATGAACCTAAATTACTACCTTCAATAGGTGAATGGTGCCAGCTCCAATTAGCTGCAAGCAGAGGAGACTGCTATTCAGCAGGCAAAGAATGATCCTGCAATGTAAAAAAAAAACATGTATGCACACTTTGCTAATGACATCTGAAGATGCAATCTGTTGTTAGTCTCGGCTCCGTTGTTGTGGTTAAGCCAGCTGCTGGTTGCAGGGCAACAATCAGCTGGTTGTTTTTTTTTATTAGAATTATTCATAGCTGTAAAGGTGATATAGAAACTATGCACATTGCCAACAAAGAGGTAACTCTCAGTGGACTTGTGGCAAAACCTCTCATGTAGTATTTTGGCAAACCTGTTCACTCAGGGAAATAGTATTCCTGCCAAGCGCCACTTCAAATCATTTATGGAACTCTCCCTGACAATAATATACTGTGGTACTGTGTAATTCACTACCAATTAAGGTCCATAATCTTTACTCCACACCAACAGCTCCAAACCCATTATATCAGACATTACTACCATTTCATAAATTAGCTATTGTACAGGGTTCAGAAAGTTAGGGCCTTTAAATAGAACATCTACTGAAACATCACTGTCCAACATATATAAAAGGTGTGCATTCTTCCCTTTACAGACTAGTCATTACCCATCGCAATTACCGGTTCGAGGTGTTACAGCAAAGAGCTCAGGGAGTGTAGGCCTTACAGGCAACTCATGACTGATAGGCAACCACTACCAGAGTCTGCAGAGACAATGGTCCAATGTTAAAATGAATGGGTGAAGATCTATAGGAGGGCAATGCCAGTGCCAAGAGGCCTCAACTCAACCCAAGCAGGGTTCCCATTCCAAACAGAAAACATTGAGGAGTGGAGGGTAGGGGCCCCTAGCTCCTTGGGCCTGGGCTGGAGCCCTCATATTAAAGGCCTGGAGATCTGCCATGCTCTGTAATCAGGGCACGATCAGAGCCCAGCCGCTGCGTCCCGGCTGATGGAGCCATTAGGTTTTATGACTCACCGTGTTCATGACTCCAGTGGAGGAGTAAACCAAGGGGCCTCTCTTTCTCTCTCTCTAACATCCTTTGATTCCTGAGAGACAATGTCTTGATGATGTGTGACGGCTCTTCATTTACGACAGGGGTAGAAAACAAATAAACCAATGCTTGAACCCCTTATTTTGTAGTGGTATTGAGATGGTGTAATTGTTTTTAAATGGGCAAGCAAGGATGAATGTTGGTGAGGCAGTTTCCAGATTTCAGGGAAATGTACCTCTAAACAAAAAACAAAAACAAAGCAGGAATCTCTGAAAGAGAAATCATAGCATCGTTAAAAGTCGATGGGGTATGATGGTTTGAAGGGCCACAACTTTCCCAGCAGACAAACCAACCATACCCCTTGACTGCTCAGAAGATGTCGTCTCAACATCCTAGCTTAGTATCCTAGTCTGTTTGTCTGTTTTCAGCTGGCCCACACTCTAAAAAGAAAAGGTTCCTGGAGTATCCTTTAGGTGCTCTTCAAATGGAAACCGTGGGAACCCCTAAAAGTTATTTGAAGAATCCTTTAAAAGGGTTCTTCAAAGAACCCATTTTAATGGATCCTTGAAAAACATTTTGAATAACCTTTTGTGGTAAATTTTTTAACTGCCCCCCCTCCCCTGTTATTATTATTAATAATCATACGGATAACAATAATAACAATAACAACAATAACACAATATTTTAGTTCTCAGTGTTTATTGTGATTTTAGTTGCAAAGCAGAATTCAATATATAAATATGAGGTAAACTCCCAGCAGAGCCACAAGTCCAATGGGTATATCCTCTGGCGTGTTGACGTTAATGTGTTGATGTTTTCTGTATCTATAGCCAGAATTATTTTGCAGTGCATGGTGATTGAACAGGTTTCCTGTAATATACATCAGAGGTATAGGGAGGGTGAAGTCTGTGAATCCAAAAAATAGTAGTTATACAGATGATTAACAAAATACGCACACTGTTTTGATAATGGTTTTCATACGCATACCTTGTCCATAATGTAGAGGCCTATGGGATATTCATTGACGAGGTAAGAGAGGATGGTAAATGTGATCTGCATAACATACCAATACCAATTGACATACCTTTGTATGCCTCCTCGTCTGTATACCTGCAGACACAGACACAAAAGTGAGCAGTTCAGTCATCTGCATCCAATACAGTTAGCCTTCAACATATTATTGTAGCCTACACTACATTTTCTAACCTCTTTGTTGATTGATATCCATTGAATTGTGTCCATTTTCTGTTTTAATTAAGGAGATCTTTACATTTTTCATTTAAGTGCCTTCACCTGCTGTCCTTTCAGATCCAAATGTTTCAGTTGGGCAGTTAGGTTCCTGCAAGAACCCCCACCAACTAAGGAAGTTCCTCGATGAACCCCACCTCCTATGGGGTTCTTGTAAGAACCTTTTGGGGGCCATTTTCAGTGCCAAGAACCTTAAGGTTCTTAGAAGAACCCTTGTTGAACCCCTAATTTTTAGAGTGTATGGTTGGAGGGGGGGCTCTCCTTTAGTCCAAAAGTAGGGATTTGACATGTGCTGAGTGGTTCCGAACCATAAAGAAAGCACTTAAGAGAATAAACAAATGACTCCAGCAAATAAGGAAGACAAAACATCAATTTTATCTTAATGGTTTAGGCACCAATCATAAAAGAGACTAAAGTGGCGCAAAATGAGGTGCAAAACCATGTCATCTGACACCCGGACAGAGAGCGTCTCTGTATTAATACGATCCTTCCTGCCCCCTGGCCAGGGCAGACGTGCACCTCTGACTCGCCGCTGTTTAATGAGAAAGAGAGACGCCAGGCACAGTGGGACCAGCCCCAGTTGACTGGACGCCCCTCTGCCCCCGAATCCCCCGTCCCCCCTGTACCCCACCCCCCTTTCGTCTCCACCCGGCCCCCACCCGGGCCTGGCCAGGACCCTCCGCCCACAAGTTCAAATGTCAGGGCCCCGGCGTGCGCCTTTGAAACAGGGGAAACTGGGGCTGTAATTGATTGGCAGCTCTGCAATTACCAATGCTTTGCTTTTACGGCCTCACATAGGACCCCAATACAGAGAGTGCTAAGATTTCACGGCTGTGGGGACCTTTGTATATGTTCCTGTTGTAGCTGAAGATGCATTCTATCTTCTCTCCAAATAGTTATTCATCTCATTACGTTTGCTTGGCCTACTTGTTGCGGTTCTAAACTGGTCCTCAATGCTCCAGAGCATTGAAGAGGTTATAAAATGTAATGTTAAGTCAGTCTCATCCGTTTCCTTTGTGGCAGCCGGCGAGGCTGTTTGTTTGTGTTGGTGGTGAATGTGATTATTACCATTCCTGTCTGTGGTAAAGCTGAGTGGTGACAGTGTGTTGTGTTAGTCCTCTAAAGGACAGTCAGGTTGATTTCATTACGGTGATAAGACACATCTGCCCCCTTTTCATCTACTGGTTTCCCCCCTGCAATTTCAGGCCTTTTAAGTACTGCTGTCTCCTGATCTGAACATAATTGTTCACTGTAATACTATCCAGGAAATGGGCTGATCAACTCCAGATGCACAAACAAGAAGAGAGAGAGAGAGAGAGAGAGAGAGATAGAGAGAGAGTGTGTGTGAGTGTGTGTAGCTAACCTCTACAATTAAAGGTTTCAACCAAGATTAATGACACAGTTTGATTTTTGAATTCATTATTCATAAAAGGTTGACCTGTGAATGAGAACAGCAATGTCATGCCACGTGTCCCGGCAGTTTTAAATACTTGTAGTCATCGATGCCAAGGTCAAAACCTGCCTTTTGATAAAAGTGATAGACCTAACATGTATTTGATTGTTCTTGGTAGTAAGTGTTTGTGTTGCACTTACACAGTATTTGCTTGTAATCACCTAGTTTGTTCATATTGGAGTGAAATTACATGGTCTACACAGACTGACCTAAAGAGGCCTAAGTGAGTGACACTGTTTGGCTTTGGAGTAATGGCTGTCATTAACTAAATTATACTGTAGCTCTGGCAAAACACATCTGATTTCCAAAGCCTCTCTCCCACAGAAAAACAATATGCCCCGGGTGCCTTATTACAATCAATTAGGCTGATTACAAGCACTATCTAAATGTCTTCAAAGGAAGCTATTACGGGAGTTCAGACCCACTGTCTCTTTGCGAGACTAGGCTGTGTTAGAAGTCTGTTGTTTCTCTACATCCAGAACTATTGTCTATGTTTTTTTTAGAGCAGACTTGACTGTAGTGCGTCTTAAAAACTGAGAACGTGGAAGTTACTGGATTGTTTGGTTAGCTGATCTCAGCATTATGCCAGCTAGATATGTTCATGCTTCTCGGCGTATAAACAGATGTTCTGTATATGTAATACAATAGACATCTGACTGTTACCAAGAGCATTTCATCTTCTCTCATGTTTTCTTCGAAAATAAAGAGAACACAATGCGAAGCGCTTTTTGTGATTTTTTTAACTCTCATTTTTGTTGATTGAGTTTGAAGTTGTTTTCAGGGCCAAACAATAAAATGAGAGAGGGTGGGGGAGAAGAGAAGAGAGTGAGAGGGAGAGAAAAGGAGCGAGAGAAATAGAGAGAGACACCAAGTCTAGACCCTGTATTTAGGGCCCCTCCCTGATTGCTTTGTTCTGTGCCATGTCTGTGCAGGTAATTACCTCCACACGACACACACACAGCATCCTGGGAGCTTTGCTTAATCTGTGAGAGAGAGCAACAGAGAGAGATGGAAGGAGAGAGAGAGACATAGAGAGAAGGAGTGAGTGAGTGAAATAGAGAGCGAAGAAATTTCCCCAAATAGCCTGACACCGTGCCACTGTGATAACAAGCGGATATTGACAATAAATGTAATGACATCACAGTCTTTTAATTATGAGGCGTGGGCCTTCTCTGAGGCTCTATTCCTATGAGATAAACAAACCAATGCATTGGTGCTGGTAGTGTCAGTGTGGACACACCATGTAAATAGCAGCCATATCCAGCTATACCATTAAATAACACAATCCTGATATCGATGAAGATTGGTCATTGTAGAGATGCAAGTTGTGATGAGCGGTGAGGAAACTGTCCTTTAATAAACTGATATGTTCGACCTGCATTTTATCTTAATCATAATGGAAAGCACTGTGGCATGCTACTTGAAAAATGAAGATGGAGGTGATATGGAATTTAACTGAGGGTTATAGAACAGCTGACCAGCTTTGACAAACTCTGAGGTGACATCTTGTTCGAATCTCTTTGTTCTGGTTGACTCATCATGCTGGTACTATTAGTGTTATACTTTTGACTACTACCATACGTGCGTACCCACGTATACCAATACGTTACATATCCACTGAACAATGACTCTATAAATGGACTAAATGCAAAGGGAATGTACTGTATGTGCGTGTCTCTTCTGTTATTCCATTTGCTTAAGATCACAAGTAATCACACCCATTTCCTTATAAAACTCTACAACAGCGTAGCATTATGGGTATGTAGTGGATGAGGGGAGTTCTCCCTGCTTACACAGCGACTTGAGAAGGAAAGGTGAGTTGAAAATTGCTTGTCTTTGCAACAGATTGTGCAGACATGTTTCCGAGGGGTTATTCCAGGAATGTCAATATTAACTGTACCTTCTGTTCACCTCCATATCACTAAATAATTAGTGTCACTAGAAGGGATGGTTTCATGTGGCTTTAAATCATTACCCAGCTAGCACATAACATTCTGAGGACCATATGTTTCTTAGAGCTTGGTGAGAGCGTGGTTGTCCTACATTCTCAGCACAATTAAGGAACTTGACAAAAAAAATAATAATCTTGGCATTTCATTAATTTAACAGAAAGTTCAAACATGGTTACATTTCATTTAAATTTTGGTAATGTTCTAGGAATATTCTCCAACTGGTTTGACATTGGGAATGTTCTCAAATGGTTCAGAGAACGTTAGGAAACAACATTCTTTTGCGGGAATTTCAGTACTTCAGCATAGGTTTTCTATACAGGTTTCCTCATGAAAAGTAATGTTCCCTCCCAGAACATTAAAACCACAAGAAAACATTACTAATGTTCAAAAAACGAACTGAGAATGTTATTTAAAAACATATACATTCCAGAGGAGGCTGGTGGGAGGAGCTATAGGAGGACTCTCATTGTAATGGCTGGAATGGAATCAATGGAATCGTATCAAACAAATGGAAACCGCATGTTTAACTCCATTCCATTAATTCTATTCCAGCCATTACAATGAACTCGTCCTTCTATAGCTCCTCCCACCAGCCGCCACTGATACATTCCATTCTCAGAGTCAACAAAACTCCTTCTATCCTCTATCTTTTTAAGTGTGTTCAGGTGTGTTGGCTGCGCCCACTAATTGGCCACACCTGATCTTAATGAGTGCTTGTTTCCTTTGAAATGGGGTCTGTTTGAATAGACCAAAATGAACAGCTTTGTAAAAGTAAAAAAAAAAACATGGTATTCTAGCTCCTTCCTGGTGGCGCAGTGGACTAATTCCATGGATAAGGAACAGAAAATCATAGGTTCGACTCTCACTGATGCTGTGCCACAATAAAAACATTTGTGTTTGCATGATTAATGCCTAAGCAAATGAATTTCCATTTGTCCTATCTGTGCTAGCACTGTTATTAAAGGGGAACTTCCTCCTAGAACCAACTTCTCTGGTTATAAATGGCCTATGTGGAATTGTTATGAGTCAGAAACATAAATTAGTGTCAAAATGTAAATATGATAGTTTGGGTCATAAAGTCAGTCTTGTCCAAATGAGATTTAGAAGTGAGTGTGTCACGATGGGTTGGGTATTGATTAGTTACATGCCCAGAGACAACAAGGTGTGGTCCATCTGTTGCTTTGTGAACATTTTGTAGTCTGCAACACACGCATACTTGCTCAGCAAAGGAGTGAAGATGCTTCCATACAGTTGGTGACACATTCTAAAGCATTCAACAATATTGCCCAGGAATGGATTACATACAACACACATTCAACACGATGACTGTGACTGATTATTTGCTAGCTAGCTATGAAACTGTGATGTAATTAGCTAAATACATAGCCTCTCCCTAAAATGTAATTTGATGTAACGTCGTAGACAGGAAGATTTGCATAGTTAAAGTTGCCCCTGACCATAAGGTTTGATAGGATGTAACGTTAGCCAGCTTGCTATTGATAATGTTTAAACTCAAACTGGCTAGCTAAGAAGATCCCTATGCTAGCTAACATTAGCTACCTAGCCAATTTATTTCAACTCGGACAAAGATATTGATAACTAACCCGGATTTGCAAGTTAGGTAGCAAGCTACTTTTATGAGAACAGACATTTTGTTTGGGTTAACACTTACTCTCGATAACTTAGACCCTGGTGGCTATCTACCTTTACAGTGATGGAATTGGGAGTCATGATAAAGGTCTAGGTTAGCTACCTAGCATTTCAGGGGCTTCGTCTTCTACTAGTACTAAAAACAACATGCCTGTTCTCATAAAAGTCTATTGTGTATTTTCTAGGACAAAAATAAATGAAGTATGGTACTTGTCTAGCCTGAGTACCAGTATTTTTAGATGGTACTTATCGAGCCTGAGTCCCAGACTTTTTAGCTAACATGCTACAAATACGTGTCAGCAAGCAATCAGCCTTGTTTTGAATGTGTGACGCACACAATGTATAGACAGTAATCCAAGGTTTCGCCATTGTGAGGCATTTATACTACTGTTGGCCAGTAGGGGGCAGTAAGATGTGTTCGCGTCACACTGGGACTATATGTGATCCTGGACCTGTGTGTTCTCATAATTGAGACAACCTTTGAAAGAGAAGCCACGTTCTCCTGTTTCATCATTTATCCTGTGTTACAGGAACTATTATCTGCTGCACCAGTCCCAAATCTGTGACCTGTAACAGATTGTTGGGGCCTCGTCCGGGATAGGTGCCACCTGTTGGTTGGGAGCTGATCCAGCGATAGATAACATCTGGGACCAAGACAGATCTGCGGCTGAAATCCATGTTGCGGACAGACTGATGTGAGCAGAGGCTAATTCTTGATTCTGGACTGTGTTGACCATTCATAAGGAAAAGGAAGGAGTTACAATGTCAGACTGTGGGGGGAAGAGCCTGGTGTGGGACATCGGGAAGAGCCTGCTCAGCCTGTCAGCAAAGGAACTTTTTCAAATTGCCAATACCGTGGGCCAAGTGCAAGACAAAGACTAGTCAGAGCTCGAAGAGGGTGCTTTGAGTACATCAGCGCCTTTATGTACAGTAAGTCATTACTTGAGTCAGAGGATGGGGGTATGTTTGAATTGTTGGTTTTGAAAGATAATGTTGATGCTGTTATACATTCATAATGTAATACCTCTGTTCGACCCAAGTGATAATATTGAGCCATGCGATACATTAACAATCCCTCCACTTACTGAAATAGCTCATGCAGTCACAGCTAGCTCAGTCAAAACGACACCAAATACTGATTTACATAGAGTGCTCACAATCTATGAGGAGTTTAGCAAGAAACTTCTCCAACATTTTACCGTACCTACCTCACAGCCGGTGTCCACACCGCCCTCTACAACACAGTACAGTGACACGCCATGCAGAAGCCTGCAGTCTGGGCTGACGATACACCCAAAACACCCAAAACTTAAGAGACCTCTCCTACCTCCACCGTAGGGAATTCATAATACAGGGGGGTCAAATTGGTGACTACACATCAGACATCACCTACAACAGTGTGTGTAAGCAGATAGAGGAAGGAATCAAAGACTTTGGAAATGATCAGAGGCGTACTCATAATAATAAAACTAGGACATTTCAAAGGCATGTTGATGAATAAAGAGGAAATTACAATAGCGGAGCACAAGGGGTTCCTCCAGGCCCACTTATGAGAAAATAACAGTACTGAACTATTCCAGGAGTTAATGTGCGCTAGACAAGATGAGCAAGAGACACCACAACAATTCCTCTACCGTGTGATAGGACTAAAACAACGAATCCTGTTCTCATCTAAATTACCTGATGCAGGCATAAAATACAGTGTTTCCTATCCAATAGTACTAATTATGTGCATATCCT
The DNA here is from genome assembly GCA_003317085.1 of Hucho hucho. Classification (NCBI taxonomy): domain Eukaryota; kingdom Metazoa; phylum Chordata; class Actinopteri; order Salmoniformes; family Salmonidae; genus Hucho; species Hucho hucho. The sequence continues at coordinate 420,733 of QNTS01000530.1, forward strand.
AGTTTCTGGGCCTGAGTGGCAGGCATTTTACTTTGGGCACGCCGGACTCTCCAAAACCGTCACCTCTGCTGCCGCTCCCTAACTAGATAATTTATCCTGTGTTACAGGAACTATTATCTGCTGCACCAGTCCCAAAACTGGGACCTGTGACAAATGCCGCAATAGTAACAGCGTCAGGATTACTGGCCTGATTCTATTCTGTACTTACAATCACTCTATTAGTATAATTTCTTCCAAACTAGAGATTTTTTGTTTTCTTGCTATATGTTTATTGAGTGATAATATTTTATTTAATTCACAGGCTACTTGCAAAAGCTGGTGGATTTGTTGTCCAGCAGTGTCTGGCCAGGCACCAGTCCCACTTTAGGTTGGTCACATTTGTGACTCATCACCTGGATGCGGTCTTTGTAGCAAAATTCAAAATGTAGTTTTTTACATTAGATAAAAGTAGAGACTCAAAGCTACAAAATGGTAAATCATACACGGAACAATGGGAAAGTAATTCTGCTTTGAAAGTTAATCAACTTGTAAAGTCACATTTGAGAAAATTGCCTTTTGAATGTTTTGCTATCTAGTGAAGAGCTCTTCTTTGTCTACACCCATTCAGCATCATTCCCACCCTCTTAAGCTTTAGCTCCACCCATCTCGATTCGCTCTCGGAGCACACACTTGTTGCTCTGGCCGATGATTTGTTTACCTCTGGATAACATGAAAACAGCCTAACTAGCTCTGCTGGCAACAATTTCATCACGCTTTTTTTGCAGACGTTTACTGACACCGGCCATATTCAACGGGTGTTGTACAAGCGTGACGTGAACAAGCCAGCCAGCTAACGTTAGCTAGTTTAACAACAATGAACAATGCCAACAATACCACAGTGATGTGAGCTAACAAATCATGTCCAATATTAGCTAGCTAACATTAGGCTCTAACTAGAAAAGCAAACGGCTCTGGGAAACAAATAATAACGTCAGCTAGGGAGCCAGCCAACTAACGTTAGCTAACTAGCTAACAGTACACTTTAGCTTAAGACATTATTCTAGTTAGGTAAACAATGTACCTAGCTAGGTAAACAAAGTGTAAGTTCACACACATAACGTAACGTTAGCTAACGTTAGCTAGTTAAACAACAATGAACAATGCTGGGAGCTAACCAACCATGTTCAACATTAGCTAGCTAACATTAGGCTCTAACTAGAACAGCAAACGGCTCTGGGAAACAAATAATCACATCAGCTAGGGAGCCAGCCAACTAACGTTAGCTAGCTAACAGTACACTTTAGCTTAAGACATATAGCTAGCTAGGTTAAAAAAAGTGTAAGTTCACACACATCACATAACGTTAGCTAACGGGCCAGTCAGCTAACATTAGCTAGTTAAACAACAATGAACAGTGCCAACAATGCCACCGTCCCCAACTACAACATTTTCCAGCCAAGATAGAACTGCCAAGAGATAGCCTGCAGAGTTCTGTCAAGCTATCCAGGTCTGTTTCCAAACAGTTAGAGCTTCTACTTTAAAAATTCACCTTTCCAGAAATAAGTCTCTCACTGTTGCCATCTGTTATAGACCCGCCTTAGCCCCCAGCTGTGCCCTGGATACCATATGTGAATTAATTGCCCCACATTTATCTTCAGAGTTTGTACTGTTAGGTGACCTAAACTGGGATATGCTTAATGCCCTGGCCGTCCTACAATCAAAGCAAGTTACCCTCAATCTCACACAAATTATCAAGGAACCTACCAGGTACAACCCTAAATCTGTAAACACGGGCACCCACATAGATATCATCCTGACCAACCTACCCTCTAAATACACCTCTGCTGTCTTCAACCAGGATCTCAGCGATCACTGCCTCATTGCCTGCGTCCGTAATGGGTCAGCGGTCAAACGAACCACCCCTTATCACTGTCAAACGCTCCCTAAAACACTTCAGCAAGCAGGCCTTTCTAATTGACCTGGCCCGGGTATCCTGGAAGGATATTGACCTCATTCCATCAGTAGAGGATGCCTGGTTATTCTTTAAAAGTGCTTTCCTAACAATCGTAAATAAGCATGCCCCATTCAAAAACATTTAAACTAAGAACAGATATAGCCCTTGCTTCACTCCAGACTTGACTGCCCATGACCAGCACAAAAACATCCTGTGGCATACTGCATTAGCATCGAATAGCCCCCGCGATATGTAACTTTTCAGGGAAGTTATGAACCAATATAGACACGCAGTTAAGAAAGCAAAGGCTAGCTTTTTCAAACAGAAATTTGCATCCTGTAGCACAAACTCCCAAAAGTTATTGGACACTGTAAAGTCCATGAAGAATAAGAGCACCTCCTCCCAGCTGCCCACTGCACTGAGGCCAGGAAACACTGTCACAACCGATAAATCTACAATAATCGAGAATTTCAACAAGCATTTTTCTACGGCTGGCAATGCTTTCCACCTGGCTACCGATACCCCGGTCAACAGCTCTGCAACCCCCACAGCAACTTGCATGACTCCCCCATTTCTCCTTCACCCATATACTACCCACCACTGTGACCTGTATGCTCTTGTTGGCTGGCCCTCGCTTCATATCCGTTGCCAAACCCACTGGCTCCAGGTCATCTATAAGTCTTTGCTAGGTAAAGCCCCGCCTTATCTCAGCTCACTGGTCACCATAGCAGCACCCATCCGTAGTATGTGCTCCAGCAAGTATATTTCACTGGTCATCCCCAAAGCCAACTCCTCCTTTGGCCGCCTTTCCTTCCAGTTCTCTGCTGCCAATGACTGGAACGAATTGCAAAAATCACTGAAGCTGGAGACTCAAATCTCCCTCACTAACGTTAAGCATCAGCTGTCGGGGCAGCTTACCAATCATTGCACCTGTACACAGCCCGTCTGTAAATAGCCCACCCAACTACCTTATCCCCTTATTGTTATACATTGTTTTGCTCCTTTGCACCCCAGTATCTCTACTTGCACATTCATCTTCTGCACATCTATCACTCCTGTGTTTAATTGCTAAATTGAAATTATTTCGCCACTATGGCCTTTTTATTGCCTTACCTCCCTAATCTTACTACATTTGCACACACTGTATATAGATTTTTCTATTGTGTTATTGACTGTACGTTTCTTTATTCCATGTGTAACTCTGTGTTGTTTGTGTCGCACTGCTTTGCTTTATCTTGGCCAGGTCGCAGTTGTAAATGAGAACTTGTTCTCAACTGGCCTACCTGGTTAAATAAAGGTGAAATATATATATTTTTAAATAAATAAAAGTGCTGGGAGCTAACCAACCATGTTCAATGTTAGCTAGCTAACGTTAGGCTCTATCTAGAACAGCAAACGGTTTTGGGAAAATAATAATAGCGTTAGCTAGGGAGCCAGCCATCTAATGTTAGGTAGCTAGCTAACAGTACACTTTAGTTTAAGACATAGCTAGCTAGCTATCTAAACAATGTACATAGCTAGGTAAACAAAGTGTAAGTTCACACACGTCACGTAACATTAGCTAACGAGCCAGCCAGCTACGTTAGCTAGTTAAACAACAATGAACATTGCCAACAATGCCACAGTGCTGGGAGCTAACCAACCATGTTCAATGATAGCTAGCAAACATGAGGCTCTAACTAGAACAGCAAACGGCTCTGGGAAACTAATAATGTCAGCTAGGGAGCCAGCCAGCTAATGTTAGCTAGCTAGCTAATAGTACACTTTGGCTTGAAATGAAACCACTTTCTGTCAAAATTAGAAAACGTGTAATATCTAAAAATGTAGCTAGCTAACACTAGACTATCTTACCCGTATACATCATCATGCATGAAGGAATGCGTCTCCCTGTCAGGAATGCCATGCCAAGGTTGCCCTTAGTTTGAAGATGTAATCCGGAGACAGGTGTTTTCTCCATCTCTTTAGCTATCACACTCTAATTCCACTGATTTCAAAACTTGATCCTCCAGAAAGTGAAGAGCAAACACTTATGCAACGCCACTACACAGTACATTTTTTAAAGCCGCATTCAACAGGATTACCAACACAGACTGATGAGCTCAAATAGACAGAAGCCTTCTATATGGCAGACCAATCCAAACTCATCTCTCGGCATGTCCAGCCCACTCATTATCTCAGCCAATCATGGCTAGTGAGAAGGTTGCATGACTTTTTCTGTGGCTTAATCAACAAGGCTCGTAATTTAACAATTTATTTGTGTTTACAGATGCACACAAGTGTGTTATTAAGGCACATGAAAGTTCAGATGTTTGAGAAGGCATTTCTGCATTTTTTTACGTTCAAACGGCTCTCCTGTGAAGTCGTGACTAGTTTCCTGAATCGGGTCACATTTGATCTGGTCATAGGTCAGAATTCTTGTCTGTCCTGGAATTCACCTAATAACCATTGATAATGTGATCAGTGCTGTGTGTATCAACTCTACTTTGTTTTTCTACAGATGGAGGACAGGAGAGATGGTTTGTCAAGCTGGTTGATACAGATGTCTGAACTGGGAGAGACCTTGCACTCTGCATTGAAATTATACAAGACACATCTATTACTTTTCATTGTCTTTTGTTATTATTGAATTGAATGGTAGGGAGGGATCATGTGTATTATTCAAACACGTCAGGGAACTGGTCAGTAACCAAAAACGTATGTTCCCACAACTTCCAAGGAATCAAATATGTTAGCTGGGTACACTATGTGATTTATGGCTCAATGGCGCCAAGTTCCTGTCTGCCTCAACAACTGCCCTGATTCCTCAAATATCTATTAGCCCTTATTATAATGTTGGAAATATAGAGTTAATTTGAAGTATTATTCAACTTTTTAATTATCAGCAACAGTGCAATTAGCTTGTAATTTATTCATTGAAAATGTACTAATAACTCATCTGATGTTCATTCATATTCCAGGGGACTTGTGTCAGAGAGACACCTTTTAAATTTTGTGCCCCAAAAAACTTGAGTTCACCCCCAAGGGAGTGTGACATTGTTCTCTTACAAAGCTGTCAGAAATACCTCTCCCACTTTAGTAGCTCTCTCTCTCTCTTGCTCCTCTCACCCCTCATTCGACAGTATTGCTTTGTCACCCTGTGTTTAGAAGATTAACCTTGACGGTGCCGAGGGGCGTCCCCCTCGCCTGTGGCTCTCTCCGCCGCCGAGCCCAGCGAACGCTTGTGCAATGAGTGGCGCCTGAGCAGAGCCCCGTGAGTATTAGAGGGTTGAGCGGCGGCCCAAAGGCCTGCAATTATCCCATCGCTTACGTGATTTAGAGCTGGAAACGTTCTGACCCACGCAGAGCACCTCCAATCAGCAGCAGTGGCAGCAGCGAGCCATCGCAGCTCAGGGCCCTGGCTCTGTGTTTCTCCCAGACAGGCCGGTGTCAAGGGAATGTTGGGGCAGATTTAAAGAGGTCAGGGCCACTGTTGGTTAATGGGAAGGGGATGGTTCTGTGCCTTGCTCAGAGTACACAGCTTTATAATTTAGCTCTCTTTAAGCAGCTGTGCCTCTGACAGCCCTCTCCCCAGGAGTGACTTTACTACAGTTTAGCACTATAAAAGTGCCTGGGAAAGCATCACATGTTAATCTTGCTCAAAGCGAATCAAAATACATTTATCTCAGGCCAGCTTCTCTGACATTATTTCCCCTTTTCAATTCAACCACGGCGAATTTAATCAAGTCATTTAAATAAATTGGTAACTGTGTCTACATACTAGTTGCTCAAAAGCACAGTAGTGTGTTTGATTATTGACTTGAAGCAGGCAGTCCTTTGGGCTATGAAAGAGGTGCAAACCAAATAATAATGAATTGGTTAGAGGGTAAGAGAATAGCAAGCTTCTCTACCACATTTCTCAGAATGGGTAATTATTTTTCTTCTTTCCCCTACTGTCATGTTAGTGACGGCACTGAGCAAAGACTTTGTGGCTTTACGGTCATAATCCCTGCAATTAAGAGTAGGTGTGGCCCTATTAGGTGTGCATGCTTCAACACAGAATTTAGTAATGATCCATGGAAAAAATTATTGCTGCTTAATTTGAAGTTGTCAACCATATCAAATACCTCTGGCATGCTGGAGGCACTGTGATCATAAGACCGTATTACAGTTACAGTAGTAGTTGTGTACTGGCACCTCTTCCTCCTGTCTCTGTGTGGAGAGGTGGGTTTTAATAGTGTGTCAAATTAGCAGTTCCCAGTGACCTGGGAAACGAGAGAAGAAAACAAATGTCATGAGACAGGCTGTTGAAATAATTACAGATTGAGAGGTTGGAACAATTAATTGGTTTAGGAACCTACTAAATCCTGACAAAGCATTCTGGACTAAAGAGGTATTTCCATAAATGTTTTTCTTTGGCTGCCTGATCTTGTTTCCAAGCTCTAGGTAGACATGTACTTTTCTAGCCCTGTGTTCCTCATTGGTTGGATATCTCCCAAAACTACCTGATCAGAGTTGAATTAAACATATGACTAGAGTCCTAGCGGAATGTGTCAATGTGTCCACTCTGACATTCCTAGAAACAGGCCAATGTAATCCATACCGGAAGCATCACAAAACAAATAGCCTGCCAGCATCTATTTAGCAACTTTGTCAACTGTCCCTGGGTTTCAAGATCCCGTGAAATACTTGGCAGGTTATTAAAATGTCAGTCTGTCCATTCTGCTAGCAACAGCCATTTCAAATACAGTATGGTGCCAACTGCCAACCTAGCTAAAGTAGCCTAGCCCAAGTCAGATTATTGAAGTGGAAAGGGTGGCGTAGGTTAGACAGTACACTGTAGTGATTGACAGCAAGTTGAAATATTGAGATCACTAATTGTTTATAAGGCAATCCTGCTTTAGTGGACTGGTACTTTATCATTGCAACATGAAGGATGCTTGTCCAGAGAAGAGTAACCTTTAAGTGTCTTCCATTGTCTTCCATGCCACGCTAATAGTCAATGATGTCAGCATTGGAATGAGCTGATCTGACAATGTCATGGGAAAGTTGTATTGATCCTCTCAGTGAGAAGCTCCTCTTGTCCACGTCCCTATTGAAAGCATGTCATTAGGTGTCAGTATCATGTTTCACTCTCCCCCAGGCTCTGGGAGTGACAGGACTATCCCAAAACATTCATACAGTGCCCTCAAGCCTCCAACTGAATCCAACAGCGAAACAGTTCAGAACAGTGGGGCAGGTCACGTGATCTATTGTCAGGGTAAGAATCTGGCACCAGAGTTCTGTGAGATGAGCCGCAAAAGGATTTAAATTACGCAAACAGTGAAATCCACACTTCATGCCGGCTTAAACTTGTCAGCTGTCAATGGTGAGGGATGTCAGAGAGCGTGACGTCGAGCCCATCTGTGCAATGCCAGCAGAGCAAAACTACCATAGGCCAAACGCAAGCAAATTAAGGTAAAATGGTGGCCTGCATACTTGTGTTGACAACAAATAATTGGGACATACAGAGATGGAGAGCCTCTTTGATGTTTTGATTGAGATCCATTATGGTTGGCTGTTCACTGTCAAGGAGTCTCTACCACTAAATGTTGTTGAAGTCAGTCTTCTCCTGTTATGATTGAAACATTGTTGAATTGCTCCTTTCAGATATCCCTCTAATGAAACAGAAAGATAAATGAGTTAACATTCAGAGCTAACTACCTGTCAGAGAGTGATATCGGCAGGATTGAAGAGCACTTTGTAATTACACTAAACAAAAATATAAACCCAACATGCAACAATTTCAAATATTTTACTGAGTTACAGTTTATATAAAGAAATCAGTCAACTGAAAAACATTCATTAGGTCCTAATCTATTGATTTCACATGACTGGGAATACAGACATGCATCTGTTGGCCACAGATACCTTTAAAAAAATGTAAGGGCTTGGATCAGAAAACCAGTCAGTATCTGGTGTGACCACCATTTGCCTCATGCAGCGCGACACATCTCCTTCGCATAGGGTTGATCAGGCTGTTGATTGTGGCCTGTGGAATGTTGTCCCACTCCTCTTCAATGGCTATGCGTTGTGTTGTTCTGCCCCTGAACAAGGCAGTTAACCCACTGTTCCTAGGCCGTCATTGTAAATAAGAATTTGTTCTTAACTGACTTGCCTGGTTAAATATAAGTTAAATAAAAAATGAAATATGCGAAGTTGCTGGATATTGGCGGGAACTGGAACACGATGTCGTACATGGCGATCCAGATTATCCAAAACATGCTCAATGGGTGACATGTCTGGTGAGTATGCAGTCCATGGAAGATCTGGGACATTTTCAGCTTCCAGGAATTGTGTACAGATCCTTGCGACATCGGGCCATGCATTATTCTGCTACAACTTGAGGTGATGGCGGTGGATGAATGGCATGACAATGGGCCTCAGGATCTGTCACGGTATCTCTGCATTCAAATTGCCATTGATAAAATGCAATTGTGTTCGTTGTCCGTAGCTTTTGCCTGCCCATACCATAACCTCACCACCACCATGGGGTACTCTGTTCACAATGTTGACATCAGCAAACCACACCTCCATACGCGCTGTCTGCCATCTGCCCAGTATGGTTGAAACCAGGATTAATCTGTGAAGACAGGCACACTTATCCAGCATAAAATCTGAGAGAAATAATATTTTTCTTGCTTATAGAAAATGTTTGGGATCTTTTATTTCAGCTCATGAAACATGGGACCAACAATTGTTGCACTGCATGTCGTGTTTATATTTTTGTTCAGTTGAATAACTTTGGACCTAAAGACTGAGATTTCTGGCCTTTAATATTTAAGTTTGACAAGTTACTTATTCCCCACCAAATTTCTAATTCTGCTCCTCCAGAACATGCTGTGTCAGCATGGTGAAGAGGCCTGACATTAAGTAACAGACAGACATGAGGGAGGGAGTAGAAAAATACAGAAAGTCTGTGAAGGCAACACTTCCCCCGCTCTATTTAACCAAATTAGGTACCCTGGTTATCCAAAACTTGTGGCTAATCAAACGCTGGAATTTCATTGTTCAATCTCCCATAGCTGGTTTGATTAATGAATCTGATCCCTAGTCCCTATGTGCTCTAACAAGTGCTCTTATGGGCTTAACCAGTCCCTAGCAGGCCACTGACTGGCCCCTGGTAGCAGCTTGTCAGCATGCTGGAGTCATTAAGCACTAATTTAAGGAGTTATTGGGACTCTAAAACCTTATCCGATTTAACTAGGGAGCCATGGGGGAAAACAGGATTACTCTTCAAAGATTGCAGCTTGATGGTTTTATGTTTAACACTTAATATTTAATGTCGACGTGACGGTATGGACATATATAAAGGTGAAGTGTAAGTGTTGTATAGAACACTGTTGACAGTTGAAGTCGGAAGTTTACATACACTTAGGTTGGAGTCTTTAAAACCCGTTTTTCAACCACTCCACAAATTTCTTGTTAACAAACTATAGTTTTGGCAAGTCGGTTAGGACATCTACTTTGTGCATTACGCAAGTCATTTTTCCAACAATTGTTTACAGGCATATTATTATTTAACTTATAATTCACTGTATCACAATTCTAGTGGGTCAGAAGTTTACATACACAAAGTTTACATACACTATGCCTTTAAACAGCTTGGAAAATTACAGAAAATTATGTCATGGCTTTAGAAGCTTCTGATAGGCTAATTGACATAATTTTTGTCAATTGGAGGCGTACCTGTGGATGTATTTCAAGGCCTATCTTCAAACTCAGTACCTCTTTGCTTGACATCATGGGGAAATCAAAAGAAATCTGCCAAAACTCAGAAAAAAAATTGTTGACCTAAACAAGTCTGGTTCATCCTTGGGAGCAATTTCCAAATGCCTGAAGGTACCACATTCATCTGTACAAACAATAGTACGCCAGTACTAACACCATGGAACCACGCAGCTGTCATACCGCTCAGGAACGAGACACGTTCTGTCTCCTAGAGATGAATGTACTTTGGTGCGAAAAGTGCAAATCAATCCCAGAACAACAGCAAAGGACCTTGTGAAGATGCTGGAGGAAACAGGTACAAAAGTATCTATATCCACATTAAAATGAGTCCTATATCGACATAACCTGAAAGGCCGCTCAGCAAGGAAGAATACACTGCTCCAAAACCACCATAAAAAAGCCAGACTACGGTTTGCATAGAACTGATTGGCCATAATGACCATCGTTATGTTTGGAGGAAAAAGGGGGAGGCTTGCAAGCCGAAGAACACCATCCCAACTGTGAAGCACGGGGGTGGCAGTATCATGTTGTGGGGGTGCTTTGCTGCAGGAGGGAATGGTGCACTTCACAAAATAGATGGCATCATGAGGGAGGAAAATGATGTGGATATATTGAAGCAACATCTCAAGACAGTCAGGAAGTTAATGCTTGGTCGCAAATGGGTCTTCCAAATGGACAATGACCCCAAGCATGCTTCCAAAGTTATGGCAAAGTGGCTTAAGGACAAGAAAGTCAAGGTATTGGAGTGGCCATCACAAAGTCCTGACCTCAATCCTATAGAAAATTTGTGGGCAAAACTGAAAAAGCGTGTGCAAGCAAGGAGGCCTACAAACCTGACTCAGTTACACCAGCTCTCAGGAGGAATGGGCCAAAATTCACCCAATTTATTGTGGGAAGCTTGTGGAATTTAAAGGCAATGCTACCAAATACTAATTGAGTGTATGTAAACTTCTGACCCACTGGGAATGTGATGAAAGAAATAAAAGCTCAAATAAATCATTCCCTCTATTATTATTCTGACATTTCACATTCTTAAAATAAAGTGGTGATCCTAACTGACCTAAGACAGGGAATTTTTACTAGGATTAAATGTCATGAATTGTGAAAAACTGAGTTTAAATGTATTTGGCTAAGTTGTATGTAAACTGCCGACTTCAACTGTAAATATACATACACACAGTGGTCTAGATAATGATTACCTACGTGCAGATGATTGTTGTAAATAGTTTTGCCTAATCTAACAGTATTGTTGACAGGAATTTGGCAGGGGTTGAATGATTTAATAAGCAGTAGTTGTCTGATTTATTTACTCCATTGATTCCAGCTAGGAAATAGCTCTGTTCAGTCATGACACCTTTCCAATTCACATTCTTACAGTTTGAACAATTTTATGCTGAATAGGGTTAATAAAGTTCACCTGTCAGCACTGGATCTTGTGGCCTTCTCTCACCACTTCATTACTCTATTGTCTCTGCCTATCAAGTGATGTTATTATGTACTGTGTGACCTGGAATCACACCTGTTACAATAATACATTCAGTAGTTTAGTTGACCACTGCGTTCCTCTGTCCTGATGTAGGGGAGGTCATGGCCAAAATCACTGGAGAGCTATACTGAGAGTTGTTCAAAGACAAAGTAACCTTGCTGTGCTCTGTAAGAAGTGCAAAGATATCCTCAAGCACTTTTCAAATTGAGCACGCTAATAGACTACAACTGGGGATTAGAAACGGCTCTGAGTTGTTCATCCAAACAGGCCTTAGAAGCACTCAAGCAAGTTTGTGTCCTCTTGATACAATGCTTTATTCATCATTTAGTACATAATTGTGGATGTATCGTGGCATGGGACATCCTGTACAGTTGTCATGTACTATTCTTATCTCATTAGTGATCACTGCTGTTAGAAATGTGTCACAAAAACATGATCATCATTTAGTTCTGTACAGTAGCCCTACACAGTATGTGCAGATGGTCTCCATTATATTGTACACGACATATACTTCTGCATGCGTTATTATAACACACACACACACACACGCTGTATATGTACAATAATCCTACACATATAGTGTATCATAGTTCATCAAGGATTCCCCCTCTACTGTCTGACTCAGTGCCACAGTACATATAATAACCATGTTTGTTTTCTCCCCCATTAAAATTTTATACACAGGAGTGTTACTTTAATCTCATTTGTGTCCATGTTGAGTATCTGTGCTGGATGAACTAAGCGTACTATAGAGGCTTTTCAGTAAAACAAAGTGCCCACTGGGGCCCCAGGCAGTCCTGTTCTGCCTGTGTAAATACAGATCCATGTAAACACTGAGAAAGCCACAGAGCTCTGAGAGACCCAGCGCCGTTATGGGGAGGCAGGGAGCCGGAGATGGAAAAGGCCCTTTACCCCAGTCCATTTCAGACCACAAGTGTGATTAAAAAGCCCTTTTGTAGTTGTAATCAGGTCTACTAAATGTGTGTAGATATGGGCAGCTTAATTGTAAATTGGATATGCGGCCGAAATGCTTTGGAGTTTTAAAACTTTGTTTCCATTGAACATGCCATACAAATAAAGGCATTTTAATTAATTATATGAAGAGTGCCTTGGTCCTATTTCTTTTTGATAAACAATTTACCCCTTTTACCAAAGAGCACCTTCTGTCTACCAAAACCTACTATTGTGTACCTTAGCACCTTCTGTCTACCAAAACCTACTATTGTGTACCTTAGCACCTTCTGTCTACCAACACCTACTATTGTGTACCGTAGCACCTTCTGTCTACCAACACCTACTATTGTGTACCTTAGCACCTTCTGTCTACCAACATCTACTATTGTGTACCTTAGCACCTTCTGTCTACCAACACCTACTATTGTGTACCTTAGCACCTTCTGTCTACCAACACCTACTATTGTGTACCTTAGCACCTTCTGTCTACCAAAACCTACTATTGTGTACCTTAGCACCTTCTGTCTACCAA